>VYZV01031968.1:33109-48010 GCA_013401275.1 Pandion haliaetus | reverse complement strand
TGTGGTGATGTGGGGGTTAGTTAGTTGTGGTTTTGCTTTTCTTCCCACCCTTCAAATCTGTAGTGGGACATCTATCTGTTCTGAGACAGCATCTTCTGAAATGGGTGACTTGTTTCAGAGTTGAGCAGTTATGTGAAGCTTAACATCAGCTGGACTGGACTTTGAGAGTTAAGAGATAAGTAAGACTAGTAGTAACACCTCTAAGAACTAAATTTTTCACTTGCCTGTCTAACAAAAGGCTGCAACCCTAGCAATGCTTCCATGCTTACTGTTACTTCTGAAAGGGAAGGATAAGTAATGTAAGTTCANTAAGTTCAACCAATGTACTTCAATAATGGACTACTGCAACCAGCAAAACATCTGTTAGTGTTGGTCCTGATCATGCCAAAAAATCTAGATTGTGTTTTTTTTGGCTTGGGGTGTGGAGAATAAAACCCGAACCAAAACCTGACCAAAACATGTTGAAAATAATAATATGGGTATGGCAAAAACATCAAGTGTTTGTCTGCTTGAGAAGTCGCCTTCCTATTTTACCTTTAGCTGGGGAATTCTGGTCATTACCAGAGGGGTAGTTGGGGGTAGTTTGTTCTGCTGCTCTACAGCTTTTGCCATGTAAACCTGCTTTTCTGCCTGTAGGCAGGCCTTTTGGACAGGAACAGTACGATTTGTTGGGCCCTACAGTGTAGTGCGAGACTGTTCAGTCACAGCAACATACTGATCCTCATACTGTCCTCTTCCATCAACCATCGTAAGGGTCTTACAACCTGGATTCATATGTCTTTTGGGTACTAAAACTGCTTTTGCTTTGCACGGGCGGGGATATTTAGTGCCAGACATGCAAGTATATTATGGTGCCTGAATATCTTGGGTCTGACTGTCAGTCATTTAGTTATTTTTGTTTTGTTTAAGGAAGCAAACTTAACCACTGTTAACATCCACTGTGCAGAGTGTGAATATAATAGCTTGACATATGTATAGAAATATTAATGAGTGATAACTATTTTTGTAACTTAAGAATTGTAAACTGTTGTTCTTGTGACTGTAGCAAACAATCTATCAACTTAAGCATGATCTACACTTTATAAGTCAAGGGGTATTTGGGAATGACTTGTAGGACACAGAAGCAATCTTAATGTAAGTTAACTGGGGCAAGGGACCTTGTTATTTAGAGGTTCAAAATCTGGAGTTAACTTCATTATGAGTATGTTTCTAGACAGGTTTGTTTGACTCAAAGTATGATACTAAGTTTTCTCTTAAAAACAGCTTGGGTCATGTATCTTTTTTTTAAAGTGACTATTTTTCTCTCCTTCCCTTATCTCCCACAAGTTTTCCCTTATCTCCCATATTTTTTCCATAAGCTTTCCTGTGTTTTCAGTGGTACGATTTCAATTTTTGTAAGTATTAGCATTCCATGTAAAAACTTCGCTATCTACTTTTTTTATATTATGTTTTAAGTCTGGAATAAACTGGAGTATCTGAAACCTAAGTACTGCATGTGAACGCATTACTGTTGTCTGACTGGACTATTAAAGTAACTGAGTTAAAAACCTAGGCTGTTGTGGTGGGTTGACCCCAGCCAGCAGGTGAGCCCTTACCCAGTTGCTCAGACACTTTTACCCCTGGTGGGATAGTGGAGAGAATCAGAAGGACAAAAGCAAGAAAACTCATGGGTCAGGATAAAGACAATGTAATAGGGGAGCAAAGCTGTGTGCTCAAGCAAAGCAAAATAAGGAATTCATTTCCTGTCAGCAGGCAAGTGTTTACAACAGGAGGACAAACACCGTAACCCCAAATGTCCCTCTTTCTTTCTCATTTCCCTGAGCTTTTATTGCTGGAGCGTGATCCCATATGGAATATCCCCTTGGTCAGTTAAGGGCTTCTGTCCTGGCTGTGTCCCCCCCCTCTCAGCTCCTCGACTACCCTAGCCTAGTCACTGCAGGGCTGGGGAGAGTAGGAGGGGAAAGAGGAGGAGGTGGCAATGAAAAAGGAAACCTCTGTGCTGTAGGAGCACTGCTCAGCATCAACCAAGACACTGGTGTGTTACTAGCACTGTTTTAGCTGCAAACCCAAATAAAGATGTTTTGGAACACCTTAGTGGGGTTTGTTAAGGTTTTTCCTGGAGAAACCTATTGTATATCTATAACTGCTACATTGGTTTTCTGGTATGACTTAAAATGGATAACTAATGGGGGCTTAGGGTGTGGGACTTTTTTACACTGTTTTGTTTCAGCTTGTGTCTGTCTTTAAAAATGCTTATTTTTTTAAAATACTAAGTTTAGATGGGAAAATTAGTCACGCTTGCTATTTTCTTTCTCCTACGGTCCTTTCTCCTCCCAGAGTTGTTGTAACTGTTGTCCAAACTTTCCTATTTGGACAAGCCCTTTATTGAACATTGTAAATTGGAGAACAATAACCTTTAATCACTATTTCACTATATATAAATAAGAGCGTGAAGAACTGCTTCTCTTTTGTTCTACCTGTCTGAGGATAGGTAGGCAAAAGTTTGCCTTCAGCAGTGAACAGTTTTACTTGATCCAAATACTTCATGATTTGGATTCCTTTTCTGCTTTTTTCCATCTGGAGCAGGTAGGGGAGTACAAAGGTGAATTCCTACCAGGCAGACTTCAAACATCACTTTGTCTGGAGAGTGTGAAAGGGATTGAAAGGGAATACACTGACAGATGGGAATAGGTAAGCAAATGTGAATTTGGACAGGTTTAAAGACCTAAAAATTGCTGTTCTGGGATACCCAAAGATGTGTTTGAGACCTAACTATTGAAAGATCTGACATCTAAAATGGCCGAGTTTCAAAGACCCAACAATGACAGAAACTTCTGAAAGGTTTTGGAGGTTTCCCTGGCTGGCTGTAGGTTGCTTTCCTTTTACTTCTCAATTTCATACAGCTTTCTATATAACTGTGTAACTGAGCGCATACTTGGGATATGTTATTGTGCTAATACATTCACCTGAGAACTTCAGGTACACTTGTGATGAATGATGCTAATTGCTTTCCAGTGTGAAGATGATGTCTCTCTGGCAATTTAAAGAGTACCAAATCGCACATTTAATTTTGCTAGAAGTCTCTTGATGTCAGATGAGATAAAGATCCCTTTACATTTTTGTTTTGATTTTTTTTCCTTTTTTTTTTTTTTCTTCAGGAATCCCTGCCTCTTAAGCCTGAGAGCTGAGATGCCTCACTGGTGTTTCCTGTGTATGGGTAGCAGGTGCCACACAGTTTAATGAGCTGTCGTGCACTATGGACCTCACGCTGCTCCATAATGGAGCTGCTTTTTCGTGAACCAGTGAATCACTTAATACAGTAAAAGTAGAACTTGATTAAGAAGCTTCAGCATCACTGTAATGTAACATTTCACTGAGTGCAGTTACAAATATCTGAAAAGTAATGATGTATGTAATTCCTGAGAGGTTTTTAGGAAGTAATTCTTCTAGCAGCCCTAGCAGTATAGTTGAGGTTGAGAAATGAATGTAATTTGCCTTTGACTCTTCTTGTGACAATCATACCACAAGACTATTGTTCTGTTACTGGTCAGAGGAGTGATCTAAGGATTACCTCGATAGATTATAACATCTAGAAAAACTAGTTGAAGACCTATTGACTGTTTTTCATGAGTTTTGGAGGCTTATCCTACTGGATATAATGCTAAGTCTGTCTTAAATAGTTTAGGTTTGGGGAATATTGGCAGCTGTCTGCATGGGGATATATTTAAGTGATTGAATTCACCCACCATAAACCTGTGACCGAATTTTACATTCAGTGTGTTTAAACACATTGATACAGAATCAGTGCAACTATTTCACTTTCCATGCTGACACTAAATTTGTGAACTTTTCATAAAATATATGCCAAGAAATGTTAAAATAAACCTTAGAAGTCCAAAATATTGCTGCAGAATATAGATTCTAAAACTTGTACCATCTACAACTGTTTTGGCTTGCTGCTATTTCTGGCCCAGAGATGGGGCAGAGTTGCGATTTCCATGCCACTTTTTAACGTGCTACCTGGCTTGACATGCTTGATTTCCTTTTGAATTATTGTTGTGGTTTAACCCCAGCCAGCAACTAAGCACCATGCAGCTGCTCACTCACTCCCACCCCACCCAGTGGGATGGGGGAGAGAATCAGAAGGAAAAAGGTAAAACTCATGGGTTGAGATAAGAACAATTTAATAGAACAGAAAGGAAGAAACTAATAATGATAATGACAACACTAATAAAATGACAATAATAATAAAAGAATTGGAATATACAAAACAAGTGATGCACGATGTAATTGCTCACCCCTTGCTGACTGATGCCCAGTTAGTTCCTGAGCAGTGATCCCAGCCCCCTTCCCCCCAGTTTATATACTGGGCATGATGTCACATGGTATGGAATACCCCATTGGCCAGTTTGGGTCAGCTGCCCTGGCTGTGTCCCCTCCCAACTTCTTGTGCCCCTCCAGCCTTTTTGCTGGCTGAGCATCAGAAGCTGAAAAATCCTTGACTTTAGACTAAACATTACTTAGCAACAACTGAAAACATCAGTGTGTTATCAACATTCTTCTCATACTGAATCCAAAACACTATACGAGATGAGAATTAACTCTCTCCCAGCCAAAACCAGGACAATGATTTACAATCAGGAGATGATCCTGGCTACTTTGATACCTGCCACCCTGTGTGGCATGTCAGGATCCAGCTCTTTGGTATTGGTAAATATTCTCAGGGGTTGGGACTGAAGTGTTGCCTTGTAGACTGCAGGAGGGCCAGCAGTGTTCATGGAGGGACCCAGCAGATTTAAGCCACTTTTTGATTTCTGGAAACAAATTAAGCTGTTGTGTAGACATACCTTATGTCTTGCTCCTGCAGATGGCTACCAAGCTTGCCTTTGGTTTGTCCTCACTAAAAATGCAAAATACTAGGACAGAAGGAAACTGAGACTTAGGAAAAATAAAATGTGCTAATCTTACGTTGCATGCTGACAACTATACTGTTTGATATGCTAATATTTGAAAAATCCTATTTAAACTGAAAGCTGGGCTTCTCAAGCATGGGAGGGATTCAATTTCCTTTTCAAAAGAGCTGTAGAAATGCTGAATACAACTCAAGGTTACTTAGTAACCTTGATGAGACCAGCTAAACCCAGGGGAAGGAGTTTGCAGAGTCCTTTATTTAAAAAACAGAAAGAACCCAGCCCCTAAGACACCCCCCTGCAACCTCCCCCTCTGTTATTGCTAATTTATTCATAGATACAACCCATTGCTACTTACAGCGTGGTCTGAGGCACCCCAGTTTCTATTCTGGTGCTGTTTCATCTTTTGTGTGTACATGGAAGACCCTTCTGCTGAGGCCAGCCAGTGCGGCTGCCTTCCCTCAACACGTGGTGCCCAGAGCATGTGGCGTGAGCTGGCAGCAGCAGCCTCTGCCGCAGGCTGGGTGTAGTTCAGGTGATGCTTGAGGAGATGAGGAAGGGAACCTGATTAAAACTGGGTTTCTGCTTCGCAGCCCTTCACCGCCTGGCCCACCCCAGCATTTAGTGCAACCAGAAGCAAAAATAATGTTCCAGAATAGAGTGGAGCTGTCCTGGTTGAACTGTTCAGATGGAATAGAGTGTCAATCTAATAAATCCAGTATATTACTTTCATTCTGAATGTGTGAAATATTCCTATTCAGAGTTCTATTTTTGGATTTTAAAATGTGAAAAACCTGAGTATGTATTAACTGAGTAGCAGTGAGAATACAGAGTGTTGATGCTGAGAAGTTGAGTTCCATGAAAGATGTTAAGCAATGCCTGTGTGTGCGTGTAGCTACATAAGGCTTCCCAAACTCAAAATCTGTTTTCCCTCCTCTTGCTCTTCTTGTGGTGGCCTGGTAACCATAGCCTACGTTGATGTTCAAGCTGAATTGGTTTGGGGTTTAGTTTTGTTTTTGTTTTGGTTTTTTTTAAATCATTTTCAGCAGACCTGCTCTCCAGCCCCATGGTGCCCAGGCTGTCTTGTTGCAGGGGTTATTCTTTCCCAGGTGCGGGGCTTTGTGTTTGTCCTTGTCAAATTTCGGTAGGTCCCTGTGGCCCATCCCTCCAGCCTGTCCAGGTCACTCTGAATGTTGGCGTTCCTCTTGAGTGTATCAGCTGGTCACCCCAGTTTGGTGTCATCTGCAAACTTGGTGAGAGTACACTCTTATCACCTCTAAGGTCACTGATACAGTTTTAAACAGGACAGGTCCTAGGACAGACCCTGCCCCCAGAGTAGTGCCTGTTAACCACTACTCTCTGAGCCCAATCACCCAGCCTGTTTTTAAACTGATTTATCTGTCCACCTATCTAGAACATAATGTCCTTGCTTGGATACAAGAATATTGTGGGAGATGGTCTCAAAAGTCAAGCTTAAGTGGAGATAAATGACATCTACTGCTCTCCCTTCATCCCGAATCCGGTCACGGTGGTCATGATATCCCCTTCATAAATCTCCTCCAACTACTCCCAGTCCACCCCGAGGAGTGTCATCCAGGAGGACTTGCTTTGTGATTTTCCTAGTGAGGCTGCACTGGTATGTAGCTCCTGGATTTGCCTTTTGGCCTTTTCTAAAGGTGAAGGCAACATTTGCCTTTCTCCAGTTGTTTTGGACCTCTCTGGACCTCCACAGTCTTTCAAAGATGACAGAGAGTAGCCTTGCAAGGGCATCAGCTGCTTCTCCCAGTACCCCTGCATGCAGGAATGCAGAAGGCAAGCCTATGCCTCTGGAATGGCAGCAAGGGGCTGAGCACATAGGGACTGCAAGTGATGGGTAAAAGGCCCCAGGTGGAAGGAAAGCTTTTGTAGAAACTCTCCTATCACCAGGAAGGAGTTTCCAAACCCTTTCAAGAAGATGCAGTAGGTCAGGCTGGCAGGATCTGGGACCTTCTAGTAACTGCTGTGATACTTTTACACCTTTTCCCCATCTCTAGCTGAGGGTTAGGTGTGGGACACCAGAGTTCCCTTGGGAAGTCTGGAAGGGACGTCTGAGCTGACGGGGAGCAGGGCATGTCTGTGCAGATGTGTGCAAACCACTTCATACTGACGCAGCATGCGCTTCCACCAGTTAACCTTGGATCTCATAGATGTAAGACCTGTCTGTGTGGAAATGTATTCTCTGTTTCTGTTTTCTACCTTTCCCTTCTAAAAATGTTCTCTTCAAGTCTCTGAAAGGGAAAGATTCCCAGTACTCCTTCAGGCTCATAAAAGAATTACACACTTGAGAAAAGGGAAAATTTGAGTGTGGGAATAGTTGGGATAGCCAAAATTGATTGCCAAAGGACACACTTGCTTTCAGGCAGAAATGTTTGAATTATACAATTATCAATTTCAAAATTACTCTAAAAGAGACTGATGTAATATTTTAGTTCCCTGTAAATCATCATTACCTTTTATCCCACTGAAACTGTGACCCTTGGCTGCGTCTGAATTCATTAGGTTTGGATTGTTCCTATACCTAGCCCTGTGCAAGGTCACTATAAATCCATGGGAGGGGATGGTACCAGCACAGCAATTAATATCGCTAGCGTTATATAAACTTGAACATTGGTAGAACCAGTTAAATGTGTGAGAGACATAGAGGTGCTTACGTGAGATACTCTGTTCAGATTCCTGGACTAAAAAAGCATTGTTAAGGGTTGTTCTTGATTAAAAACAATAGCTGTGGACTCTGTCCCAGGGTCACTTCTGCTATTGCTGAGTCAGCTTCAAGACCTCATCACTATGCATGTTTCTCTTAATATGTCAGAGTGATGGCTTTAAATATATATTGTGTTATAGAGCACTAGTATGGAAAAAAACTTTTTTGCGTTGTGCAAATATACCTATCTTGGTATTAATTTCCAATGCTGTTCACCACTAGATGTCTTCATCTGTATTTTAAAGTAGATAAAATTAATATTAAACTTTTAGAGGTACTTTGTGCTGCTACCTAGGGAATGAAATACAGAAGGTACCTGTTCAGACTTTTGAGTTTTACCATATGATCATCCTTAGATAGCGAGTTGTTAATAGTACGTTGAGAAACCTATCCCAAATTCAGTCTCTAACACATTCCTGGGAAAATCTTATTTCTCAGACATACCCCCATGTTCTTAGCACACTCACATAGTAGTCTTGAAGTTTGTATCTAGTAATTTATTTAAAATCAGTTGTATTGCTTAATGGCTCGAACCCGGCATTCAAAAACAAAAAATTCCTGAATTCATTCCCAGGCTCTCAAATTGTGACCTTTAAAGAACAAACTCCCTCTACTTATTTTGAAAATGCAGATACTCTTACCCCATTGCTACAGAGAGACTTACTAGGATATAATATCTTCAAGATACGTATGTTAATCATCACTGCAAATCAGATTTTGAAAAGCAATTTTCTCATGGTATGAACAAGAGTATGTTTGAGAGTTACATGTACCAGTGTATCTGCAGTTGCATCTATTTTCTCTAGACACTTAGAATCACAGAATCAGAATCATTTAGGTTGGAAAAGACCTTTAAGATCATTGAGTCCAACCATCAACCATGCCCACTTGAACTTGTGGTAAATGTATATCTGGTCAATAAAAACGGCCTGGGGTGGCTGAGTCATTTCTTAATAGCTGAGGGAGGGGAAATTCACTGGGAGGGTGCAAAAGTTTAATATAACAACAAATGCAGTGACCAGATTTGCTAGTGTTTCACATCCATGTTCCTCTATACTTTTTATGTCATAAGGCATTGAAGAACATCTCGGACAATGCAGGAGATACTTGCAGTGACCATGCAACAGACAAACCGGTCTGGGATTTTAGGTTAATAAAGATGGTGTTTTGCTTGAATTTTTTTTTTTCTTAGTCTCCTGAGCTATTTGAATAATAGATGTTGTTAGTAGTATTACCTTACAGCGTAATCAGTATAGCCTTGATCTGACAATGTAATGCACTCATGATGAGCTTTACTAAATACATTCCTGGATCTAACTTACCTATTTTATTTTATTTTGGGAAAGTCATCTGGGCAGCCTTTGCATGCTACTAATATTGTGATAGTGAACCATGAGTGGGTGGAATGTCATGCATTGCTACTTCTGGAAAATTGTTCAACACCTACAGTCCAAGCACATACAATTAACTACTTCCAGCAATCCAGAGTTTCTTTGCCATTTTGTCTTCAGGAAAATTGGAATCTAGCTTCGCAGCTGCTATTGTGAGACTATAGCAGATGTGGTCATATTGCTAGATGCTGTGGCCATGACCTCTAATGAATTGCTATACTGCAGCAGTGCAGTGGTTTTTTTTGTTGTTTTTGTTTCCCAAGCCTGATCTGATCATTTGAACTAATTACCGAAGAGACTTACAAATGAATGTACCCAGGTTCCTGGGGTTTGGGTTCCTGTGGGAGAGCACACTGCAAATAGTGCCGTTGCCTTGCAGCAGCAGTGGTCACTCCATTAGGATGGCTGATTGATAGTGGGAGGTGTGCGAAGCACGGAGGTGGGCAAATAACTGCCAGGAGACATCAGTTGGGGCTGTACAGAATCTGAACCAAATCTCATGTGAAGTGTCAAGAAGAGCAATTACTTTATTATGGAGGTGTATGAGATGATTGGTCATTCAGCCTGTGTGCGTGTGAGCACGAGCCTTCACACATCCACACACTTTTCCCATGTGGGCTACTGATCCATTGCATTTGCAGTCTCCCCTTTAAACCTGTGAATACTATGCTGAATACTTGTGGTAATCAAATTTATCATTAGGTGTTCAAAACTCTTCAAAAAAAGGATGGCTTGGGGTCAGTCATTTGAAGGTAAAACAATACTTCTCATTTTTCTCTTTGACTATTCTTTAGCTGAAGTAAACAAACTCTGCTCTGAAAAAATCCATTCAAATTGCATGAATCCTAAATGGTGATGTTGTCAGGGGAGTTTAGAACTGACTTTAAAACTGATGATGGTATAGAAGTCACAGCAGATCTTTACTTCTTCTCATTACCACTGGTCATGCAGTGCTGCAAGATCAGTGAGCATTTTCATTGGATAGCATTGAGCATCCCTAGGAAAAAAAACATAAAAAATGACAAATATTGAATCTTTGTCTAACTAGCAAAGTATAGTCATAATTAATGAAATATCTGAATATGTAAGTACATACTATGTCACTGAAACATTAAGTTTTTATAAATAAAAATAAATCACTCTCTCAAAGGGAAAACTAACTCCCTCAGAGTTAATGTGATACATTGTGTAGTAAGTGCTTTGGTGAATCCTTTTAGAAAACAAGATGTCAGTTGTCAAAAAATAAAAAAACTATATATGTGTAAAAAAATGTATATACACATATATATTTTTATATGATACATATAAAAATATATAAATACACAAAAAGTATATATGTGCACGTGTGTGTGTATATGTGTACATATATATATCTTCAATATCACAATAGAAACTACCAGGAAGGAAGAACAAATATGTTACTTCTGCTAGTACTTTACACTGAAATGCTAACTGTATATTTGATATATTGATAAAGTAGACCAGTTTTTAAGTGTCCCCTGGAAAGCTAATGAGATTTGCATCTGTGTAGTACCTTCTGAAATGAAGCCATTCATTTAAAAGATGAATGAATAGATGTCTGATCCAACTTCTGGCTGCTGTGCTTTATTCCTGGGCAAGAATATTACTTCTTATTTAACGGATTTAAATTCTCTACTTCTCCATTTGGCAGATGGTGATAGAAAACAGTGCAACCTGGAGAAATTATATTGTGCAAGGAATCACTGCCAATGAACTTACTAAAAAAATAAAAAACTCTCAAAAATAAAATGAGCTCCTGCATAACAGTACTATCAGCATATAGGTGTCAGAGGGGGAAATTGTAAATTAGATATAAAAATCAACTTTACAGCATTGTTTAGCAGAACAACTCATCTATTTCTCAGCTCATCTTTTCTTTCTTTTTAAATTTTTTTCCATAGAAAGAAGAATCATGTAGTAGTTTAATTTTTTTTTGCCTGTTAAAAATACCTTGCTGTTTTCCTTTGTCAATCATTAAATTAGAAATATAAAACAAATTATTTTAAGTCATTTTGAAAAATTGAAGGCCCTTCTAATGAAATATTAAATGTTCCATGCATAAGAAAAGCAGTCATTCAAATGCAGCAGGAATTAGAGTGTAATTAAGATAATTTTAGTAGAATTTCAAGTAGTTGAATAGAAAGGTACACGGCTCTTCTATGGTGGGGTGAAAGGATGATTTATCTCTTGCATCCCTAATTCTATTAAAAAGTAATATAAAATAATCAGGATACCAAGGGAGCAATGTCATATATCTTGAAAATGCATTTTGGACAGTTCAAAACTTAAAGCACTCCCAAACTGTTACAATTTTATCTGAAAATTGCTTGATTTTTTTTTTTTTTTAAACTGAATTCTTCCAAATGCATTGAGTGCTGCTTTATTAGTTTAGTACAAAACTCAAAGTCTGAAACAATTTTCCAGATATATCTGGCTTTTGTCATTGTAGTATCTTGATTTTTCTTTTATAGGCTTGTTTATCCTTTATTTTTCCTTCTGTAGACATTTACAGATTACTGCTCAAACACCTAAGTCTGAGCATTAAATTATTAGCGCTGGCTGAAATTTGGTATCCATGGTAAGATTTCTATTTTATTTTGAATCAGAAGAAAAATTAGGAATTTTCCAGGAAGCAATATTCTGATTAAAATATAATTTGGAAACTTAAACTATGAGGATGTTATCAGGTAATGCATTTTACTCTGCTGTAGGAGCAGGGTGCCATAGGCAGCTTCAGTCCCTGTCGTGGTTAGTGTGCAGGGGATCTGCCATACAAAGAGACACTAGAGTTTCTGTGGAATCTCTTAGGCAAAGCTGAACACAGGATTTTGGGGACCTAAAACTGATTAAATCAAGATGAGAGTCATTTGAATTTAGTAAAGGCTTCAATATGAGACTAATCCTTATGATTGGTTTGTCTACTACAAAAAATAAAAGCTGTGAGACTAGACATTAAACCTCTCCATGGGAAGAGCAATGGTACTGGTACTACAGATGTTCTGACAGTCTTCACCCATAGAGTTTGTTTCTCTTCAGTGAGTAAAAGTGCACGGTAATTTTGACCTCTGGCATATGAAAAAGTGTGAAAAATACAGGAACACACAGTTGAGTTATTAAGCACTGAAAGCTCATGATAGAAGACATAACGATGATGTTATCAATGAGTCTAAAGATTATTCTGGTTTTTGCTGATGAATAAGCTATTATGCTTTAATATTACCTTGTTTAAACTATATTTTTGCAGAAGAATTATTGCATAATGGCTGTCTGCTTTCTTTGTAATACATTCATGGTCTTGACAGCTTTTCAGGAGGCATGTGGGACTCATTTGTTAACAGTCCCAGGAGGAATGTCATGATGATAAATAATGACTGTATCATCCAGTGTTGTCTCTAGAGCGACGTTCCCGCTGGAACAGGGTGACTGGGGAAAAAAATGGCTAATGGCCTAAACTGAATTGACATAGAGACTGAAGTTTTCATATGACAGTATATCAAGCGGAAGGCAGGTTTTGTATATTGATACACATCACCCCTCGGTGTGTTATCCAAATCATTTCCCGATATAGTTTATTCAGCCTTTCCCACTTTCCTCTGATCTTATTTCTGGCTATAAATCGTGCAGCACCCATTCATAACGTATGATGAAAATGTCTGGCTTGTAGGCTGTATCCAAAAGCATATTAAGCAAAACCACAATAATGCCTGGGGGCCATAACCCTGGACATGTGATGTGGACGATGCTGGAAATACAGTTTCTAGTTTAACTGTCATTTCAGATGCATTGAAAGTGAATAGTAAAGTTAACGTTTATATAAGTAACCCATGTATTTTCTTGGGATATGTATCTGTGTATGAAATGTGTCTTACAGCATTGCAGGCCTTACAGTGTCATATGTAGGCAGACTGTCTGTGCCTAACTCGCAAAGATGAAGGGCTTGATAATAGTTTCAAATGATCAGCAGTGGCTGCCCAGGTAGGCAGCTGGAGTGGGACTGTGAAGGAGGAGGGAGCAAACATTAAAAACTTCTTGGTTCTTGGAATTAATTACTTGATATCCACACAACACATGAACAGACTTGAAGGAAACAGTGAAATTAGAAAAGAGAAGTTCCTCCTTACCGGTTTCTAATCTCCCGGTTCACCTCTGTGCTGGGGTGTTTTCTAACAGAGCAGACTCATGATTAGTTTTCTTACATTAATTTTTTGTCATTTCCAGGGAAAAGAATTATATGGTTTTGTCGTGGTTTCGGTTTCAGCCCAGCCGGTAACAAAGCACCACGCAGCAGCTCACTCACCCCCCACCCCTGCCTCTAACCACGGTGGGATGAGGAGAAAATACAAAGGCAGGCTCCTGGGTTGAGGCAAGGACTGGGGGGGATCACTCTCCACTTATGGTCACGGGCAAAAGACAGGCTCAACTTGGGGAAGAAACAAAATCAATTTCATTTACTACAAATCAAATCAAAAACAAGGGTATTAGGAAGTAAAACCAAACCTCAGAACACCTTCCCCCCACCCCTCCCGCCTTCCTGGCTCAGCTCCATTCCCTGTTCTTTCTACCTCCTCCCCCCGGTGGCACAGGGGAACAGTGGATGGGGGTTGGGTCAGCTCGCCCCACCTTGTCTCTGCCGCTCCTTTCCTCAGGGGGAAGATTCCTCACTCGTCCCCTGCTCCACCGTGGGGTCCCTCCCACGGGAGACAGTCCTTCACCAACTTCCCAACATGAGTCCTTTCCGCGGGCTTCAGTCCTTCCCGAACTTCCCTGGCGCGGGTCCTTTCCGTGGGCTGCTCTCCAGTCACACACTGCTCCAGTGCAATTTTTCCCATGGAGTCACGGCCATCTTCGGGAGCCTCCGCTCCACCATGGACCTCCATGGGCTGCAGGGGGACAGCCTGCCTTCTCACCATGGGCTGCAAGTCCATCAGCCTCCTTAGGCACCCCTCCTCCCCCTCCTTCTTCACTGACCTCAGTATCTGCAGAGGTGTTCCTCTCTCACGTTCCAACCCCCCCCACACTGCAGGTTCCCCTTCTTAAATCTGTTCTCCCAGAGGCGCTCCCACCATCACTGATGGGATCGGCCTGGGCCAGAGGCAGGTCTGACTTGGAGCTGGGGAGCTTCTAGCAGCTTCTCACAGGAGCCACCTCTGCAGCCCCTTCCCCCACTACCAATGAAAACTGCGCCACACAAACCCACAACAGTTTTGCTGGCAGGGGATTGCTTAAAACATTGTTTCCCATATTGTTTGTTTCCGTTTATTCTTGTGAATACATATGCCTGTGCACATATTCAGAATACACAATTTACGAGATTGTGGAGGCTTCTGCAGCAACAAACAGGAATAACAATATGAGGTCAATAATATTCATTAAAAAATTGTTAGCAAAACTTATTCCTGCACCTCTGGCAAACAGTCAGAAACAACTTTTTGTGTCACATTCTGCAAACACCAAGTTAGACAGTGAATAGATGAAAAAAAAATGTTCATCTCTGTACTAGAAACTAATTAAGGACTAGGTGCAAGCCTCAATATAGTCAGCACAGAAATCCCACTGAATTGGGATTCTGGAGCAGACTTCAACTGAATGGAGGAAAAATTTTTTGTTAAAATTTTGTTCATTTTTTTGTTAAAATTTTAAAGATAACTTTTATTAAACTAAGAATTTTGTGAGGTTTATGAATTCTTTTTGAGATCTTTGGTCCAAAGATATGTAAAAATATTACTGAAAGCTTTTAACATAATTTAAATAGGAAAAAAAAGAGTTGCTGTATTGGGTTTGTGTGGAAAGGTTGGGGGTTTTTTTTTGGGGGGGGGGGGTTTAAGGGGTGGTGTCTGAA
>VYZV01031968.1:18334-32483 GCA_013401275.1 Pandion haliaetus | reverse complement strand
TCCCCCTGCACCGCTCTGGGGGGTAGTTAGAGAATCTGGGAAGGAAGCTGTGCCTGGGAACAAGGGAAGGGTGAGGGGGAAGGTGTTTTGAGATTTTGGTTTTAGTTCCCATAACCCTACTCTGATTGATTGGCAATAAATTAAGTTAATTTTCCCCAAGTTGAGTCTGTTTTGCCCATGACGGTAATTGGTTAAGTGATCTCTCCCTGTCCTTGTCTCGACCTGTGAGCCCTTTGTTACATTTTCTCTCCCCTGTCCAGCTGAGGGGGGAGTGATAGAATGGCTTCGGTGGGCACCTGGTGCCCAGCCAGGGTCAACCCACCACAGTTACTTTTTTCTTTTGAAGCCAAAATGAATGTTATAATTAGATAAATATACTTAAATTTTTGTTGTGAGCAATCATCATTCTGCCTATAATTTTAATGTGATCTGGAAAGGCTGGCATCTCTAGAGCTATGATGACATTTGCTTTCTGATCAAAAGCAGCACAGAGCTGGAACTGGGAAGTAGGGAAACAGGAGATGCTCCTTGATCCAAATAGTACCCAGGGGTTGTAATGTAATGTGAAGTAGTGTCCGGACACTCTGACCCATTCCATTTTGTCACATGCTGGATGTGACAGTCCTGTTGGACAACTGGAAAATAGCCCTTGGCTTTGCGGTTGTTGGAAGGACCTTCAAGCCTGCTGATCTGGTGAACTTGTCAGTCAAGTTCACTGTTGGAAGTGCAGGGACTGAAGGACAAGGCAGCATTGCCAGGGTTTCAGAGTGTCCATTCAGTTTCAGGTGCACACAGCACCCATGGGGGCATGTGTTAAGATGCATCTTGCACTACTTTGTGCCTTCTCCCTGAGTGCCCATAGCTTTTCACAGGCTTCTGCCTTTGCCCAGCAGGTGCTCTGGATGTGCCTGCAGATGGTCCACAGATGTGGGGTGGCAGGAGAGACATGCTCTCTTGCACCCCTTGTGTGCATCCTGCAGCAAAGTCCCTTGAGCCTTTCCTTGGGAGACTGCTATACTCAGTGTGACAAACCCCACTTGTCAGGCCCCGTCAGTTTGGGGATTTGATGTCCATAGACAGAAGTTATTTGTTTATTTAATCTTAATTCCATGCCTTCATTCAAGGCAGTGACTTTGTGCATGTGTTTACTTGCTCTTATATGCATGCTCACATCCTTGTACCCTTGGGTCATTGTACATTTAACTGGAAAAATACATGTATGTGTAATATGCTGTTAATATTTAATCAAACTCCCTAGTAAGATTTCCACCAAGCTAATGTTCAGAAAACCGAATAGATTAAAAAAAAAAAAGACAACTGTCATAAATGGAGTTATTTTGTAAAGCCCCAAGTGAATTAGGTTTCTGCACTGTTACGTATGATGAAGAAAATACTGTAGAGAACATATTCTTTGCCATGTATTGGCATTTTCATAAATGACAAATGACAAAGTTGTGGGGGCTCACACTGCGGATACAATTCCAACTCTGTTTTATATTGTTAAACAACATTTGCTTGGATAAGTTAGTGTCCCATCATAAATTCAAGCCTTCGGGCAAATTCTGACAAATTGTAAATGTAATTTAATTACATTAGGGGGAGAAACAAAGATATTTCTTAGGCTAAGGGTTTGCAGAGAGCCATAGGTTCCACCCCTGATTGGGCTAGCTTTATGCAGTGTGCCATCTGCAGCCAGTTTAACTGAACCAAGTCCTGGAATCATTTGTGTATATATATGGCAATGGGCTTTTTTCCCAGGTCTCTTGCTGGAAAAGTCACTTTTCTTGCTGTTATGTTTTCAACACCATGATTGAACTGTGAATTAACATTGCAAAAGACTGCCTATAGTCTCTGCTTCCTGACTGTAGAGGTAATGTTTGCAAAAAGCCTCCTCTGAACTGTTGAACTGTGGAGAACATGTTAAATCTATCCCATGTTCGGACAAAAAAAAAATTGCTATTTTTAATTTTGTGTAAACAAACATTTTAAAGCACTTTGGTACAGCTGACATGATGAAAATGAAAGGTGAAGATTTTCTGATATGAACAATTTTATGTGTCATGAAAGAAACAACATTGACAAAACTGAAGATTTCCTCTTTCTCAGCCCCATCTTCAGTCTCACAAGCCACAGATTTCTTCAGACCACCAAGTCTTGGCCATGGAGTTGAGCTCAACATGCAAGCCAATTTGCCACCCTTGTCAACGCTCTCCAGAGAGAGAGATGAGTTTGTTCTGTCTCTAGCTTCCCAGGCATTGTGGTGGTTTCTGTCGGAGTCGCACCACTGACCCTGCTCGTAGCCTGCTGCTTGGCTCACAGGCCTTGCATGAAGCATCCTTTCTCTGCAAAAGGTCTGGCAGAGACACCAGCCCGTCCCTGGGGCCTCCCCGGGGACCGCGCTCCCCTCTCTGCTCGAGTGTTAACAACTGGGGAGGGCTGTGCCCAGCTGCTGAGTTCCTCCTGATGGGAAACTGTCTAGACAACGATGTTTATCCTTTCACAGAAAGATATTTACCTTGCAGTTCCTCCGCACCCTAATGACTGTACTTCCTTCTTCTTCCCCACTGCTGTGCCCCACAATACTATATGCTGTAATGACTAAAACAGATCATTGCAATGCTGCTCTTAGTGTTTATACTTCAGATTAAAGGATGTGGTTTTGACAAGACATCTGCTGAGCAAACAATTTTTCTTTTTCCTTAATCAGTGTGCTGTGCCCCTATCCTCTTAATCTCTTCTAACTCTCATGGCAAAAATAATTGAGCCCACAATCTCAGAAGCATAGGCTCTTATAGGGTTATTTATGGCACTGACTAATTTGGGATTCATTTCTTAGAAGGGTGCTGGTTTTGGAAATCTAGGCACCCCTGATTTTCCTTCCCTTAAAACATTTATAACACAGTCAGGAACTTTCTGTTTTCCAATTATTTTTCTTAAACAGTAATTAGTCCATCAGATAAACCAGCAAATACTTTAGATTAGATATTTAGCAATAGGACTGTTTCTATGTGGATTCTTCAGTGTCCCATAAAAGGTGTATCCTTCCTACAACGGGGGTATTTTTTAGATCTCTCTTTTACACAACCATCAATTTTTGCAGCACTTGCAATGACCTGATACCTCAGCTGACTTAATTTCTATATTTGGTTGGTGGTGTTTAATGGGTTCAAAGGCAATAGGCAGGTTGGGGTCAGACAGACAGACCGAGTGTATGCTTAAGCTTTACTTTATGCTTCCTTTCTAGAACCAAGCTAAAAGCCAATAGTCCCTGTTTTATTAAGACTGTACTTACCAGCTGCTTCACCCACAGATTTAATTCGCATGATTTTGCTTTGGAGAAGCCTTGCAAAGCTCCTTTGTAAATGGGGCTCTGCATGATGCAGTAGCCAAATAAATGAGTGCCATGTGAATGTGTGAAACTGGCAATCTCTCTGCACCGTGCCTTGCAGATACAGGACATGGTGATGAAGGGAGCATGAATGAACCAGCTTATTCATGAGATACATAGGCATCTTTCATTAGAGTTTGTGCGACTTTGATGAACCGGATTTGGATCTGGTTTCTGAAACTGGCTTCACTGCTGAGTCACTGTGTTGGTGGCAGAGGGTGGTATGAATAAGCCCTAGCACCAGGGATCTGTGTCCTTCTCCACTGGTGACTCAAAACTAACCTCAGCAAAGTCATTTGCTCTCTCTGTATTATAGTCTTCCCACGCCTGAAAAAGGGAGGGGTGAAGATGAACCCACCTTTTCTGGTACGTGGACACTTGAGAAGAGCCTTATGTAAATGCAATGTATGACTACTCTTTCTTCTCCAATGTCCTGATCAACTTCTCTCTTATGGGAACTGCTGAAATTTCTGTTCTTTTGGTGACTTTTTTGGAGCTACAGAGCCCAGGTGTTGTTAATGACATCACATAGGTGAGCAGACAGTCACACAAATAAGCAAAATTAAAGTTAACTTCATCTGTGTTTTTCACTGCAGTGTACAAGTATCCATGTGCTGTACCAATTTTAGCTCTTAGATGAGGAGGAGGTGGCTGGTGTTTTGCCAGGCTGGGGGAGGAAGGTGGAAGGCAGAGGGTCAACAACAGGCAGGAACTGCAATCTCTGCCTTTGAGATGTGTTATCAGCCATGGAGAGGAGGGAGAAACTGCGATGCTGCCAGGAGCATGGTTGCTGTTCTTAACAACATATTCCTTTGGGGACTGTTGCACTCCCAGTTGGTTTCAGAAAACCTGAGCTCCCTGACCTGCTGCGCACACCCCGCTGAGGCAGGGCAGCTGCCGGGGCAGAGCACCCAGCTCACTGGCTCATGGTGCTGGAGGTCTCGGCAGAGCCTCGCTGCGATGCCCTCTGCTTTTCCTTTCTTTTTCTCAGCTCATTGTCCGCTAAACACAAGTCAATGCTGGCCAATGCTGGAGCGGTTGAAGCCTCCTCTTCCACCTTGATCATGTGAAGTGGAAGTCATGCTGGTCCTCTCTCTCCTCTGGCCTTTGTGACTCCTCAGTTTATGGCATAATTCTGTCAAGGTGAATTGGAGCTGCAGGCACTTTACCAGTGTTTGGCTTCACCTGTCTTCCTAGCTCTGTGGCTACCGCCTTCCGAGTGTGGGAAGGAAAATTATGTACCTGCCACTTTTCCATATTCTACAAAAGAATTATAGCTTGTGAGAGGGAGGAAACAAACATTCCTCAACTTCTGAAGTGCTCTTACCTCTCAGAAATGCTCTCATGAAATGCTCCAAATGGAAAGGTTTTGTCTACATTTTTTTATCATTTAGCCAGATGTGTGACTGTTGTGGAGGGGCTTCATTTGCTACTTCACTTAAGCACGGAGTCCCAATTTCTGATTTCATCTGAAGACCACTTCAGAATTGGGCTTTTTGGGAAAAGCAAATGAAAGTACGTTCAAGAGCCCTTTGTTTCCTGCACCCCTGGTTCCCACTCAGGAAAGTGTGTTCGTGCCACAAACAGATAAAAACTACAAGGATTCATTCAGGAATGTAACATCCATTTAATTGATCTATTCACAATCACAAAATGAAAGACAGGATTTATTAGGCTTTGACATATGGATTGAGTATGCTTCTTTTGTTTCTAGATGACATTTTCCTCCTCTCAAACTTAGCTAAAAATGTAATAGCCCCTCATTTCAACAGAGATTCACAAGCCTCCTTTGTCCCTTCTTGGTCAACCATTGATTCTTTGTGAAGCCCAACAAGGAATCACAGTCTCACTGGATACTCCCACTATGCTGTGGAGTAAGAAAAAAAAAAAAAAATAAAAAGGAATATCATGAATTACTTATAAAGTTCACTGAGATACAGCCACTGACAAGAAGAGTAATGACTAGCTTCTAGGCTTAACTCTTCCAGGCTTTTTTTTTTTTTTCTTCACATAGACTTTCATTACTGAGCCACAAAGGTGTAAATGGGCTGAAAGTGTTTCCTGTATTCAGAGTGATGGAAAAGCTATCAAGTAATGTGGGACATGCACATTTTTCATGGCGTCATGTTTTACTTTTAAGTTCAGAAATACCAGCTGCTTCAGAAGAACAAATGTACAGTCTCCCTTAAACATGAAAGATACTGCCTGCATCCTCCTCACTGTGCAAGCCACAGCTGCTGGACCTGTTTTGAATCATTGAAATGATGGGGAATATCCACCAGGAGCAGGTTAATCAGGTCTCATCCTAATTTTAGTATTAAGAGAGGAAGCACCAACTAGATTCCTTGGGACATGTGGATGAGATTCAAGGGAACGTGGGCTAAGGTGGCCTTAAGGCATAGCTGTGCTTTTCCAAATCCATACTGTGCTAGGGGCTGAAGCAGTCAGCAGTCCCAAGTGGAGCATAAGCAGGCTTCTAAAACGTGCTCCGCTTGCTGTCACCTGCTGTCACTTGGACACAGCTATAAAATTACAAGGACTGTTTCTGCAGTGTCAGGAGCTGCTGGATGTGCTGGTAGCCATAAACTACATCAGCCAAACCACACAACACAAACAAAAACATTATTCATTTATTTTAAATTCAACCAGACACATCCCACTGTTTCACCAATTTACATGTGTATAATTTTCTTGCACATCTTTCAAGATAGCTGAGCCCCTTCAGGCTACGACAGCTGCTTATGTGGGTTAGGTTAAGGTACAGACCTAAGGGCTGTAATGCTGATGAACTCTCTGCAAAATATCCTCCCACTCTGCCACAGAGCTCTTGGTAAGGGCTTGGGCTGTTTCTAACCAGTTCTGCTCTCACTCCACGGCAGCCTCGTCTCCCCCAGCACATTTCCCTCATGTCCCAGTGAGAGCGTCATGGGTAACCATGTCAAAGCCTTATCAAAGCCACAGGGGCAGTAAGTTAAAATGCTAGTGGCAGGCAATATAAACCCTGTTCTTTTGCAGTTAACTCTGGGAAACTCATTTCCCAATTTCACTTTCATGTTTGCATGGCCCTTCCATTACATCATGCCCAAAGAGCATTAATAAGGACAAGGTGTGTGTTGTGGTCTGCACTGTCTTGCTGATTGCATCCTATTATGTACTGGGATACAGGAGCCCTCCCCTGCACAGGTGAGGAGCTGTAGCCATTTCACAGACACTGACAATGTTCAGGGTTAACATCTCAATTTCTGCTGCTTCCTAGACAGCAGAGAAGTGCTTCACTCATCAGTCAGGGGCAGCTCTCAGCTTCCTTCCTATTACCCTTCCCTCTGACCATTGGTACCATGCACCAAAATGGTACATTTTTCTGGCTGAAACTTCACTGTATTGAGGGCTGTGTGCAACACAGCTATGCCAGGGAGTTTCTAGTTCTTGCATTATTTCATGCCCAGCCCTAAACCTTTAGTTTACTTAACAGTGTATCTTTTAGAAACAGGAGCAATCCTTGCAGCCAGATGCCCTGACTTTAAAGGCTACATGTATACCACCTGTGTAACTAGGTAGGGGCTTTGCCTAGGAGTAATTTCAAGGCCTATCTCAATATAAAATCAGATTTTGTTTAGCTTCATTCTAGCTGCAAAAAGGACTCTAAAAGAGTCTTCCTAAAAGAAAATATTTAAGACCCAAAAAAATCACAGTAAAGGTAAGGTGCAAAATTTTACTTATGATATTAATTAACAGCTGAAATAATTTGCCAAGAGAAAATCAGATTTTTCCACCCCTTGCAGCATTTTATAGACAAGAACTTTTTAGGAAATGGGAAGACTTACCATTGTAGCTTTAAAATAATTTAACCTCTCCCCACTTCACCATCTGATCCTCTTTATTTAGTATGGCTTCTAATGAGGTGCTTGTTCAGAAGCACTTACCAATAATTTTTCCCTTGGTACCATTATGTGGAAATGCTTGAAGCTCTGGGGCTCACTCTGGGTGTAAGTGGGGTCAAACCTCCCACCTACAGATCAGAAGGGTGAATTTTGTTCTGTAGCATGTACTTGTCACGTGTTAAAAGTGAAGCCAAGTTTTGCTGCATTTTCTTCCGAGTTGTTATACGGCTTTACCCTGGAAAGAGAAAGGTAAGTGCTGTTGATGCAAGGTTTCCTCTTGATGATGGTTGTTTTATGCTGTGTCAGAGGTGACACCAGGATTTCTTTCTTAACACTTAGCAGGACTGTACTCAAACTGAGGTCTACAGCTCTTTCTCTTCAGACTTTGTTGGAATAAATAAGGAAACATTTTCAATTATATCCATTTTCTTTACAGTCTACGTTAAATTACAGGCTCCTAGGTAAAAGTATTAGCCTGTCCGCGTTTTCTGTAGAACTCATGCTGAGGTTCGCTGAGTTGCGGAGTAATAGGAAGCATAGTTAGAGCTTCTCATAGAAATCAATGTGAATTGGATATACGTGTGAACCCTCAGATACTCACAATTTAGAGGCACATTTACTGCATTGAGAATGTATTCAAATTGCTTTTTTTTTCCCAACTATCTTGGTTATAAACAGTTGTTACAATGTTTTGTTTTGTTTTCTCATTTCTGTGCTTTTTAGCAATACTGAACCTGCTGGAAACACAGATTTGTTTTCTTTTTTTAATGATTATTGTCTACACTGATGACTTCCCCCCAGTAAAGCACAGGATGATTGATTAATGTTGTGAGTAGTAATTTATTTTCTTTTGTAAAGGTTGCAACTCTGTGTTGCTTATATGTTAGGCTGCAGAATGTAAACCTGATTTTAGGAGTTTGGAAATACAGTGTACACAAAATAATAAAGGGAATAATGAAGTAGGCCAGATCCCGGGTTTGTATAAGAGAGACACTCTTCTATTGCCTCCATGCTTTGACTGCTTTCTATCCTGACTTCAGCTTTTTTTTTTTTATTTTTTTTCCCGTTTTTTTTTTTTTTTTTTTTTTTTCCCCGTTTGTTTTTTTTGTTTTCATTCCTTGATAGAGGTTGACAATCCACCACCACCAGTTCATCAGCAAACTCCAGGTTAGCAACCTGTGATGCCCAGAAAAGCACAAAAGACTTTTTTGGTAACTAGTATTTAATGGAGGTTAGATAAACAAATCTACAAAGTTGTGCTTTTTTTTTTCTGGCAAATGGAAATAACACAGACAGGAATAAATTTCAGTGGGCTTTAGTTTTGGCTGATTCCAAGACTAAATGATACATTCATTCTTCTTCACAAAACCAAATTAAAAAAAAAAAACTGACAAGGCTGCATCATCAGTGTGCATATGTTAATATGGAATTGTATTTCAGAATTAAAGACTACAATCTAAGATGATGACAAAAAAAAAAATCATAATCATAAGGCCCAAGGCATTTTTCTAGGTTGTGGTTTTTGTCCATGTCAGATAGTATATTATATGCTGTTTGGATTTTGTACTTTGAAAATGCGTCCTAATTATGCTCTAGAAGTTTAATTGTTGCCAAGTAATTCTAGTATCTATATTGCTGCATGTGAACAGAACCTAAAGAAACTGAGGAATGTACTGACAATGAAGAATAATTATACTTCTGGCCAGCAAATAATTTAGTACATTTTGGAGAGGGAAAAAAAAACCTCGAGGGGAAAAGGCAGCTAGTCGCCATCAGCAAATAAATGGGAGGAAGTCATACTTTACATGGAACTAGAATAACACAATTGACACAGTGAAGCACAAGCTAATAACTGCAGCCATTCTGCTGGGGGCAAGTCATTGAGAGACATGGGAAGCAGTTTTAGGAATACCAAAAAATACATCATTATTGGCTATTTGATGGGACATGTCAAAAAGCCACAGTGAGCTAAAAATTAAGACACATTTGTATAGATGTATCTGTAGCAGCTTGGACAATATTCTACAGATGGAGAGCTAATGCTCGCTGTGTCATCTCCTTCTATTGCAAATCCATAATGGCCAATACGGAATGCGAGGATTGCAAAGGAGATGCAAATTCTTACAGTCTCATAATAACTCCATTCACTGCACTAGACTGTATTGTGCATTGACTTCCATGTCAGCTTACAGATAATAGTGGTGGAGGAAAAATAGCTATGAATATGGTGTTATTCCATGTAGGTGTTCTTAGCACTGAAAATGGGAAATAAATCTTTCTTTTTCCAGACCACTATCAGATTATTTTTATTCTTATTATGAAACAGAAATATAACCCAAGCTTTTACAATTGTAATTAATTTTTGCAACTTCCCTTGTTTGATACTATTTTAAAATAAAGTCTTGCTTGGCTTTCACTATATACTGCTTATTTTACTTCTGTGACTAGCCTCATTGCCTTTGCAGCAATTAAAGTAACTCACAAAAATAATAGACATAAGTACACCCAGGAACAGTAGCATTGGCCTGCTATTGGCCAGTACTAAGGCAACCACAGCCAGCAATAATGCTGGTTTTGCACTGGGTAGACTCCAGTGGGATGATTTTTGTGTAGGCAAAATGATTGCTAGCTGGCTTTGACTGTGCTGCTTAAGAAGAGCTGGTGTCCTCCTTTTCTTCTCACAGACTGGGCTGGCATGGAGTCACTGGTGGGGTATTTTCTTATGATGGGAAACATTTCCTTGTTAGGGTTATTTGGCTTACCTAAGTTTTCACTAAGAAAATTCCATGCAGGTTTAAACAAATAAAAGATATGAAATCCATTGCCAAAGCCTTGCCTTCTTTCTGAGGAACAACACTCTTTTCTTAAGAGGCTGATGTTACCAATTAGGAGTTTTTTGTTTGTGCAGGGTGTTGGTGCTGGATGGCTCAGGGTGCTAAGGAGGGGTGCAGGGACCAGGTGTCCTTGGAGCTGCTGGGATGGTGCAGATTCCCATCAGCCTCATCTTCTTTCAGCAGTGTAACAGAAACAACATTTTTAAGGGTGAGTCAAATGGCACCGATGTTTCATATTGATTACTGAGTGTAAAGGTCAGTATGAATCATGCCTGGAACACTTGAATGCCACCCCTGATCTGGCTGAGGAGGGAAGTGATGGCCCTTCATTTGTGATCTTCAGCCCATCTGCTCCTGTGAGTGCCATTAAAAAGGAAGTGAAATGGAGGATGTATGATTTACATAAAAGAGCATGACTGTTTTGTCACCTTATTCCTTGCAAATACATATTGATTTGCACTTGCGGGGCAGGCTTATTTTAAGGTGTCAGGGCAGTAGGATACCAAGTTTATCAAAGCGAGAGGCCAACTTCAGAAGGTCTAGCAGACAGCAGAAAACAAAAGTTTCATTCTTTACTTCATAAGCCATGCAGTTTGTTTTAGCCTATAAACTAATACAGTGTAAAGCACAAAAATATCAGCCCCAGAAAAATTGTCAAGCACCTTCTAACAATGATTTGTTTTAAAACAGGGTCTTGCAACCTACATTAACTCTGCAATCCATGTCAATAGGCCCCTACAATAACTTTGCAGAGCAACATTTGACATCCTCTGCTGAAGTATTTTTGCCAACCTCTACAGTCAACCAATACGGGGTCATAAAACAGAACCACATGTCTCCAAGAATGAGCAAATACGTATAAGAGAGGAATGTCACACAATTGTATTATGCAGATAAGATACCTTTTGAAAGATTTTGCTGGTAAATATTATCGTTGCCATGTTTGTTACCAGTTGTCACTGTGGTGAAATAAAATTATGGATTAGAAATTATTTTTAGATATGGAAACTTCTGCCACTGGGTGTAATTCTAAAGCGGGGATGGAGATACTATAATCTGACAGTATTAATTAAATTGTATTTATGCTGTTTCATTCCACTTTTTGCCTTAGAAAAATTGCTAAGACCCTTAATAAAAGTTTGACAAAAAAAATACATTAAAAAGGGGAAGGCCTGTTCCGACATTGTCTGGTTGTCTTGTTTAAGGCACAGGAGAAGCTAAGTAATGCAGGACTGGACTTTTTAATCACTGAAATCAGTAAAAATGCAAGTCTTCAACATTAATATTAACCATTGCAGAAAGGAAGAGACTGTTTTACAGTCTGTTTGCATTATTGAAGCTGGTTTTCAGATTTCATTTTTTCAACTTTTGTTATTCTTTTCTCCTAAAATAAGACATAGTGCATATGTCCAGTTTACCTATAAATCTTCAGCCAGCAACATTCAATTTGGAAGCAAAATCATCTTATATATAAGCATTGTGAGCTGAAAGTCTGAAGTACTAAGCACCTGGGCTTTTATTATGGTCATCTTCATCAAGTATACTCAGTTAATTTTATCCAATGTTTTGTTTTCAATTGTCTGAAACATTTTTGCTGAGCTTATTTCTACCATGTTTCAAGCCAGAGTGGTGTTTGCAGCAGCTCTGCACTTCACTGTTCAGCATCTAAGTCCTATATATGTAGTACAACAGCCATTATACACCTATAGGTAGGCTCAGCATATATGAGATGATGGGATCATTTTGTGCCTGTGTGCACATTTCACCCAAGGACCTCTGAGTTTTAAGTCTCCCAATGGTTGACAACTAGGTGCAGAAAAATATCTCTTTTATTTACATCGAATTACCAGTTGTGGTGGTCAGGACACTGGACTTTGATTACTGCCGCTTTTGTCAGTGCTGGATTTAAACCAGCTTGGAATAATATAGGTGATAAAATGAGAAAGCGTGGATGTCCTCTATCCATGCTTGAGATTCAAATATAACTTGTAATTGTTTTGTAACAAGGAGAAGGAAGTTTTCTAGAAGAGGCACAGCCTAAGAAATTAGATTAAAAAAAATGTCAGATGTTAAAATCACCTAAGGTAACTCAAGGGATTCAATTATTAATGTTTGCAGATGTGATGTCTAAATAAGCAAAATGGAGAGTCTTGTCTTGAAAGTCTGTTTTGCAGGATTTTTGGACTGGGACTGTGCTAGAATGTCAGGCCACCACAGGGTCTGTTTTTATGAACATGTGTTTCAAGGTGTGCATGTATGTACAAACTTGCCATTTTACATTTATAAGACGTTAAATTGAGGACAGTATTACCTACCCTAGGAGCTCAAAAGATAGACACAAAAAAATACTATTTAAAAAACTATTTTTTTTTTTTTAAGAAACTGGCAGAAGTTAAGAAGTTTATCTGCTTGAGTTTTCTAGGATCACGTTCTTAGCTCTTTTTCACAGCTTTTAAAATTATAACTGAGTATTATAACTCCACACAGGATTCCAGAATCTGAAGATTTAGGGGAGGAAAAAACCCAACCAAACTCACAAACTGTGAAAACCCTTCACAATTGGCAATACTGTCAGTACGCAAATATGACAGTTACTACTAAATACAACATGGAAAGTCTTTACAGTCAGTGCAGACGAAAGCATCCATCAGAGTTAGTGTCCATCAAGGGGGTTGAGTTTAAATGGGAGTACAGCACATAAATGGCAGAGAGCTGAGCTGATCCATTGGAGATCGCCTGTTTAATGGGTTGTTTAGAGGCAGATGACAATGACAAAGATGCTGTTTTTTTTCTACAAATTTTAATTCAGTGTCAACCTGTTTGTTCTGTTGTCATTATGGATTTAGGCTAGCAACTCTTCTTAAGTTTCTTGGGCCCAGATTCCAGCTCTATTCAAATTAGAGGTGTGATCCCTCAACATGATCATACCCATGAAGTTAGGAAAGATGATGTCTACCGGTGGTTTTCAGATGCATGACAGAGTTCTTTAGAAATAAACTATTATCTGACTTCCTTCATTTCACATATTCATTTCCTGGCCAGACTTGCAGAGATCACATGAAGACACGTTTGCGTAAGACATGCTGTCAGGATTTGAAATGTGAACCAAACAAATTATACTATGTATACTCCAGCTTTACTATTAGCTCTAAATGTGAGTTGCCTAACAACTTTCTGTTGCCTCACCATTTGTAAACTGGTTCTGATATTTAATTTTCCCTCAGGAATGCTGTGAAAATTAGCACGAGCAGGCAACATTTATAATGAACTTTAATCTTGTAAAGTGCTGCTAAACTTCTAAGTAATATTTACTTGAGCTACCACTTTCTTTGTTCAGAGGTAGATTTGAGGTAATGTAACTTAACAAATATAAAAATGATATGAGAAACACAGAACTAGTATTAAACCAATTTTTTAACCATCAACTGACAAACTACAGTCTTCTCTGTTGGTGGACAGTAAAGAACTGATTGTACTTTTTTTTTTTTNNNNATTTTTTTTTTTTTTTTTTTTAATAAGGGAGCATTCAGAGTGCTGATGCTTTGAATGAATTCCAGCATGAATAATTACATCCTACCATACCTAAATATCAATTAGATGTAGTCTTTTTTTATTCGTTTCCTGTTCCAGATTGCTGGGTTGTGTTGCTGCGCCCTGTTGAACAGTAGCCACATTCACCCTGAAGTTGGCAACATTTTTGTGGCAGACAAAGTGATATCTTTATGTCTCAAGGATAANTGCTCTGGGGCAGCTTGAGTATTGTTGTTTTGGCTTACAGCAGTGCAAGTCTGTGTAGGGATTATGACACAATATAACTATATAAATATCAAATTATTAATAATATTTGATACTGTGGACAGTTGATGGATATAAAGCTGTATCCTGTGAGGCAGAGATTTAACTACTGGAACAATATAAAATTCACTACTCAATACTAAAAAAACTCTATCTTAGAATTAGTATTTACCCTCTTGGGTGCTTTCCTCAATGAATTGTGACTATGGACTTTCCACTTCAATTAATTTACAGAACATTAGGCACCTGGT
>VYZV01031968.1:0-12705 GCA_013401275.1 Pandion haliaetus | reverse complement strand
GTGCTGGCGGGCGGGAAGGTGGCGGTGGGGTCCCCCGGCGGGGAGCCGCTGTGGGGCGGCCGCGGAACGACGGCGGGCGGGGAGAGGCCGCTCCGCCCCCCGCGTCGCCGTGGGGGAAAGGTGAGAAGCGCCGCGGGCAGGGCCGTGGACGGCCCCGGGCCGGAGAGCCCGGCGGCGGGGCGCCGCGCCATGCGTTGCCTACCCGGGGCTGTGGGGACCTCTTCGTCTGTGGTGGTGCCCGGGGACGCGTCTCGGCCTGAACAGGGCTGGGCACAGGTACCTGTGTTAGATCTCTGTCCTGTCAGCCTTGCTGTAAGTAATCCGTCCGGGAAGGTCCGAAGAGCTGGGGTTTGGATCTGGTGTGCGCGGTTGGTGGTTAGATGCCGGGGAGGACGTAAGTAAGGTGCGGTGAAAGAAGAGGGGTAAAGACACCCGGGTTCTGGTGAGGCGAGGCAATGATAGCAAACTGATAGAGCACAACCAAGAGCCCGCTTCTCTATGAAGACACTGATGTAGGTCAGCAGACCCAGCCGTTGGAAAAAGCGATGTTGTCAGTAGATAGCGTTTTACCACTTAAACATTGGGTGAATGACCACTTACTGCGCAGGCTTCTGCATCGGCTTCCTTTTATGATTTTCACTGTGCATGTTTAAATACTTGCCTGAGTAAGGAATCATGCTTTTAGAGGCTTGATGGCTTTCCAAGCCTCAGCAACGTTAAACTGGTATTTCTAGGTGCAATTAGTGAGAATAGTACTAACAGGAAGATCAAAAAAGTGTGTAGAAAGTAGGGCTTGTAAAAATACTGGAATTTACTTCTTAGATGTTACCTGACCAGCAGAGTCATTTGTACATCCCATTTCCATGGTAGGAGGCATAAAGCTAGGGTGAGCCGAAGTCTGTTCCTGTTGGTTTCCAAGGGGAGACAGTATTTTTGAAAATGTTGCCCAATATGCAAAAGTAAACACTGGGGAGAAGAGTTTTAGTTTAAACCCTGTTTAATATAATATGCCTGATTTCTAATTCCTTTCTTCAAAAGTTTAACTGCAGAGCATTGTGACTATTAATTGCTAAAAATCACTCAATATCAGGAGTTCTTTTCTTCACATGTTGTCCTGTGTGAAGAGGTGATATAGTTTGTACAATATTTGTTCTAGTTCTCAAAGCCCTTCATTTAAAAAGGTTGGGTTTTTTTTAAACTCTTAAATGGGATGTTGAAAATTTCATTCAGCACTGTAATCATTCATGGAGCATTGTTTTATTTAGAAGCTAAGGCTAGCAGGTGGTGACAAATGATGTATAGCTAATGCGCTGCACAGTGGGGATGAATAGCTATGCTGTATGCACTGTTCCAAACAACTGTTGGATCCTAGACTTTTTTGGGTTTAGGGGAGATGTGAAGGATTGTTGGAGATGCAGATCCATTTTTGAACGAGAGGGGTGAACTGTCTGGAATTGTTAAGGGAACCACTGAATGCTTGTTCTGATAAGCTCATTAATGTAGAAAAAAATATGGATAAATGAAGCTTCATTCCTTGTTCTGTCAAGAAAACTGAACTGAAAACTATGTGAAATAACACAGAAACAGAGTTTTTCTTAAATTGAGAGCTCTTGTATGGCATTTCCAATGAACTGAAAGCACCTGGTAAAACAGTTACGCAGAGCTGAGTGCTGAATGGTTCTTTCATACATGTCTGTGTCCTTTATTTGCATGCAAATACTCATTCTGCAGATATTAATGTGAAGAATCCTCTGTTCTTCAATGGGGTTTCTTGAGAGTCCTGTAAGTATGCCTGTAAGGGCAAAATCAGTGTGGTGTTACTCACTGCTTGTCTTTTCCCTCCCCTCCCCTCTGTTTCAGACTTCTCACCCATCCAGACAAAGGATAAAGCAATGTAGTGTAGAGAACTCATCTCACACCTGCAGTTAATTCAGATGATTCTCTGAAACACAGGGGTTCTTAAAATCTGTGTGTGAATAAACAAATGTTTTCTCGGACACCAGGGCTGATTCAGGAATGATTTATGAGTAGCAAGGAGGTCTATGGGATAGGTAATTTATTTTCAGTCTAACTGGACTTACCCAGAATTTTGCAAAATGAAGATTTTAATTTGCGCCTTATCCAACCTGTTGGCAATGAAAAAGTTGCAGAATCTGTGATGATCATAGATGCTTTTCTCCCAAAAGATAATTACAGTTATGACAAAAGTTACATTTATCTCAGATGATTTCTAAACAAACACTGTACATTTCAGAAAGGTCTCTGAGAGGCAAGCTGAGGCAAAAAAAGAGTGGAGGAGAAGGAAGTGCTGACTTACTTCTGGAAACGTTTTAGAGAAGAGGTATGAGGAAATGAGCATGTAGTTTTTCTGAAGAGGTATATAGGAATCCAGTAAAGAGTAAAGTCTGATATTTCATCATAAGAATCAGAAGATGCCCCTGAAGTTGCAGCATTTTTTATTAAATCATTTCTTCTTATCACCTCTTTTCTCACCTGTCATTTCTTGACTTCAATTATCAAAAGCTTCTTTGGCAGTCCAGCTGTGTTCCTTTGTTCCTTTTTAATATGGCTTTTTCTTCTGCCTGTTCTGTGTATGGTCCAAAAGCTTCCTTGGTTTTGAGTGTTTGAAAGCTTAAAATGGTGGAGTGCTCTCTGTGCAGGGAAACTCTTTCACCTGATTGGCAATGTAGGATGGCAGGGCAAATATATCTCAGGAAACGTGAAGACAGGAAACTGAGTACTCGGAGAGTAAACGCAAATTTCTTATGTACTTAAGTACTAATTTTGGTAAGCTTCATCAATATTTATCCGAGCTTTTTTTGTTGTCTGTCTTACAGCAACATGTTATCCAAAATGCAAAAATGGTGGGGAGTGCCTCAGACCTGGAAAATGCAGATGTCCACCTGGCTATGGGGGCAGATACTGTCATAAAGGTGAGTAAGACCCAAGCAAGTGACAGCTTGGAAAGACAGGGAGTTTGAAAACAGACAAAATTGATTTGGGACTCCTCAAGTCCGGGATCTAATGCACTTTGAAATAATGACCTTAATTCCTTAGACCTCTGACCTTACTGTCAAAAAATGCATGGCCTAGGGGATCTGCATGCTTGCAGGAGAATGGGTTGGAGTATATGTACTGAAATGTGTTGTGAGAATCTGAGAAAATTTTGTCCCTTGGAAAATACCTTGTTTATGTGTTACATAAATACTCTGTTTAGCTCTATAACAGACTCTTTCTAAATAATTTAATGAGGTGACTTGTATAGATACATATTTCTGCATTAAGTGATTGAAACTTTTGTGTAGTATCTGCAAGATTGTACTATTGAGGGCAAGTCACTAAAGATATGTGTGGCAATGTATTATTGATAGGTGATGGGCGATGACAGAGATGATGAGTAGCAAAGACCGATTTTTATGGTTTTGTGAAGCCTATTGAATATATGCATGGATTAGAGAAGGCAATCCAAGAAAACATTGTTATGTTGTTATGAACTAATCAGAGTACTGAGGATCACTTGAGTTCTAGGATAAAAGGGGAAGTAAACTTGAAATAGTTTGAGGGGGAAATGATGTAGTAGGTAAGATATCCTCAGAGAGTAAAGGAAAAGAAAGCATTGTTTTCCTTTCAGAAGAAATGCTTCAATCTGGCACTTAAAAAAATTTCTATAAGGTCTTTTTGAAAAGACACTGGGAGATTAGTTGGGCAGTTTTCACTGTGCTGAGAACTTAATAAGCATTCTGTCAGACTGTGGTCACAGCAGCTAGCAACACCTCACAGGATTCGCTATTTATGCTTGATGTTTATTCTGTGGGCATTTTCTTTATTTCTTTCAAATGTGAAATACACTCCAAGTAAACTCTTGTAGCTAACTTAATGGGTGCTTGGGGAAGGAACTCGGCTAGCTTCTGCAGCTCTCTGGAGTCTTGTTGCTGTTGGGTTGTCTGGGTTCGGGGGTTTTTTGTTTGTTTATTTTTTTAATAAAGCTGTATTTGGTGTTTTATGAAGAAAGCATGACCTGAGTCTACCTAACATGGTAACATCTAAGTTTGCAGAAGCTTAAACTGTAGCTCTGGGATGTTAACTAGATTGAATGGGAATTCAACAGCCAGTGATAATAATTTGATATCAAAATTGTTAACATTCTAGAGGAATAAAAAAGATGAAGTGTCTTCTAATGAAGATCTGTATAACACGGTACTGTTGTGTAATGCATTGGGAAATAACTATTCATTCTGAGTAGACATAACAGTTGACAGCAATGAGGTAAACTGGAGCATGGTCAGCTTCGTTTTCCAGCAAAAGGATTTTTTTTAAATTTTTTTTTTTTTTAATTTCTCAAAATGTAACTGAAGGTGTAGGTTTGTGGGGTCTTGACAGGGACCCCACAAGAAAGGGGAACTTGACATTCTCAGAAGAGCCTAAATCAGAAACAAGGTGAGAAGTACTACATAAATAGAAAAAGCAGAGTGAGGATTCAGTTTATGCTAATACTACAGTCTAGACTTGGATTTGTATCTGAGTAAAAGTCCTACTCGTGTTTGTTATCATGTTATCCCTGTAAGGCAAAGGGTGTGCTTGTGCTCACTTTTAAGGTGGAGTACAGTGGCATATGGAGCCTGGATGTACAAATTTGCAGTGTGGTGCAATGTGCTATTACAGAATCGCACAGAATCACAAAATGGTTGAGGTTGGAAGGGACTTCCGGAGGTCATCTTATGTAACCCCCCTGCTCAAGAAGGGCCACATAAAGCCAGTTGCCAAGGACCATGCCCAGATGGCTTCTGAGTATCTCCAAGGAAGGAGACTCCACAACTTCCCAGGGCAACCTGTGCCACTGCTCGGTCACCCTCACTGTGAAGCCATGCTGACTATTCCTCATGATTTTCTTGTCTTGAATGTTCCTGGAAATGGTTTCCAGGATCAGTTGTTCCACTACCTTACCAGGTATTGGGGTGAAGCTAACCAGCCTGTAGTGCCTTGGGTCCTCCTCGTCCTTCTTGAAGATTGGAGTGATATTTGCTTTCTTCCAGTCGTCAGGCACTTGTCCCTGTTACCGCAATCGATCAAATACAATCAATATTAAATACATTAACTTATACTGTGTGACAAAGAAATATGCAAACAAGCTTTGAAGAGCTTTTCTAGCTGTGCTGGAGTTGACTTGTGTGTCCTTGCATTTTCACCATTTGTGCCAAAAAATCCGTTTGCTGAAATCATGCTCAAAACTTGCGGTAGAACAGAGATTTGGACTTTTTTCTACCAAGTATTAAGCAGACATTCTAACTGTCCATTGTTATAATGAAGGATAGTTGTTTGTCTTGTATACACCATGTTCGCTGTATTGATTTACGTTCATGCTGGTGAAAGGATGCGTTTGGTTGTACAGAACATGATTATGCCCTATGTCAAGGATGGTGCACACCACAGTTGATACCAATCATGTGTCTGGCATAAATAATGCTTCATTAATGAGGTCTTCATGGCTTTGACATGTAAAATGATTCTGGAATGAGGAGGCTGACTTAGATGGTTGGCCTTTGGGAAAGCACCACTTGACTGTAGTCATAGGTTCATTTGTCAAAGTAATATCCCCTTCTCTTCTTCCTCGTGTTATGTGTAGGTCCTGTCAGGTAAGGAAATACATGAATCCTTGACCACATGTTACTGGCTTACCAGCTGTAATTTGGCAAGATCGATAAGAATATGCATGTTAGTAGTTACTGTGGTGTAGCTGATGAACAGTGGTGTACATGATGAACAGTTGGTTCACAGTTAGGGAGGGGAGGAGCTGTGCCATAGCAATAATCATGTTTGTTGGTACTCTCAGGCTAAATGGTCAACAAGCTTTTAAGCACACGCTTAATTTTAATTGCATGTTGAGTTGGCATTTGCAGACATGGTTCTGTCATCCTCACTGACTCATAGAACTGTGTCTTGCTTAGAATAAGTTGAAATTTTAGTCTTTGCAGATGTGATAAAACAAGTAGTTGATGGTAGACCAGCTGTTTAAAGATAATTATTTGAAGTCCTCTGCTGCTTCTGAAATGTATTGTGTATGCTGTTCTTCTGCAGTAAGCTGTGAAGGAGGCTGTCAAAATGGTGGGGAATGCATCTCTGTCAATGGAGTAGTGAAGTGCCTTTGTGCTTCTGGTTGGACAGGATCAAGATGCCAAGAAGGTGGGTATCTACTACACTCATGAAAATATTTATATTGATTAAAAATACAACTGCAGTAAAAAGAACATTTAAAAAGTGTTAAGAAACTAATAACTATGGAAATGTCATTGCATTACTACAAAAATGAAGGACCTGCATTATTGGTACATACTTAGATAAAATAGTGTCAAATTATTTTGTATTGAAGTGTACATCTGTTAACATTTAAACCACAATTCTTTACACAGTACATAAGTATTTTTTTCCATTTCCATGGTCCTGGAAATGCCTTTAGAGTTATACCAGTTGATCATCTGGCCTGGAAGAAAATGTGTTTTGCCATTTTGATTTGTATCATCCTGAATCTTTCATTCTGTCAGGATTCTTTTATATCAGTTTTATAAATCCTGCTGACTTACCCATTCTTTTCCACTAGCAATTTGTCCTCAAGGTTGTCGGAATAATGGAGCTTGTGTGGCTCCTGGGATTTGTAGCTGTCCAGCTGGATGGGTCGGTGGAGCTTGTCACTTAGGTAAATGACTTCTGACATTCTTCGTTTATCCTTTTTTCTACTTGTTTGATTTACCAATATAGTGTTCAAACCTTCAGTGCTGAACAAAGCTGCTAGGAAAGTATCTTAGAATAATAAATGAGAGCTGCTTCTGTATACTGGGCATCTTGCAAGTATGCATAAGGAACAGATGGCTTTTCAATTTGGTCAGAAAGGCAGAACTTTTCCACTTCAAGTAGATTCAGATTCAGATTTTGGTTGTCACCAAATTCATTGATTGGTATGTCTTGTCAGTATTTCTGAAATATTTTCTATAAACCGAGACCCCAGTATAAAGAACTGAAAATGGTCATTGCAGAAACATTATCACTACTGATGTGGGTTAGAAGCTTCATTAAATTTTATGGACATGGAAAATTGAAACTTGCTTCTCACTTTGAGGATAAGTTGGCAGAATCAACTCCAGATGCTCTTGAGTAAGAGGAAGCCAGCTGTAATGAAGATCAGTACTGACTGACACTCTTGCTGAACAATCACTTGCATTTTCCCAAATTTTGATTCACAAAAGCAGATGATTATAAAAACTTTAATCTACCCTTCTCTGGTAGGGCCTTGTATGCTCATAACAGCACTGCCCTGATGCTAAAGGCAATAATCCTGAGACTGTAAAAAGGAAGGATTTTTGTTTGCTCTTTGGAAGACTGAGAGAAAGGTAATTTAAACGTTGCTTTTGAACTGGATATCATGGGTGCAAGGTCTCTGGATTAAGTTCTCTGCATTTGAAATTTTTGTGTGGCTGTGGGAGTCCAAATCAAGTAGTGTTATTCTTCTTCAATATATATAGTCAAGCAAACATTAACAAATAATACTTTAATGTTCGCATATGACCAGCAAAATGCTTATCCTTCTTATTCTTCAGTCTATTGAGATAGAGGGCGATATGAAAAGATAAGTTTGAGAGATGCAGAGAACTTACGAAATGCTTAGCTCCATTCCCTGCACCAGCAATAATGGTAAAAGTGTTAAGGTTCTTCATGTCAAAATAATCAGTGTTCCTGAACTAACTAGATCTGCATCCAGTTTGACTTCTGTTGGTGCAGATGATCATGAGCAAATTGCAGCCACTGGCTTGTTATCTGAATGGGTGTGTAGTAGCTGGGGGCCAACTACTGAGCTGTGCCCGCTCAGTCCTCCTTTGCCCTTCTTGTGGGGGAACAGAAGGGCAGTGGGTGAGCAACAGCTAGTATGTGGCAACTGTTTCCTCATGGATGTGGATCCAAGAACCAGCTTGAGTAAGTTTCAGCAGGAATTTTTATTGTTCCCTCACTTTCATGGAGGCATCCATCTCAAAAATAGCCTGTGCCTTAAAGAACAGAAATGATAGTATTTTAAAAGGGGAATGGAGCACAAATAAGACTAGACATACTGTGCCTGTATTCCAGTGAAGGCCACGATGCCATAAATTGAGAGGCTGTGCTTTTCAGTTCTTCCATTATGCTTTTATTTATACTGTCCCAGTGCAGTCACCAGGGAACAATTCTGCTAGCACAGTGAGACAAAGAAGAAAAATGATCCTGTGTTGGGCTGAATACATACTATGTATCTGGTGTCTCATTTCAGCTGTATGTAAACTACCTTGTCAACATGGAGGAAAATGCATAGCTCCAAACGTGTGCAGATGTCGTCTGCCGTACTCTGGTCTACAGTGTACAAAGAAAAGGAAGGAATGAAGCAACTTCAGCAAAGATAAGCTGCATTTTCTTCATGTAACTTCATACAGAGATGAAGTCTGCAGCAGTGGGGGACCTTAAAACAAACATGGTAACTAATTGATTTCAGATAGCTTTTTGTCTTCAGTATATTAAGTAAACGCTTTTCTGTATGAAAGAAAAGTATTGCTGATTGTTACAAAGCTGTTTAAGTATCCAAGTGCGTGTAGTGTATGGCGCACATTTTCCTCTGTTTTCATTTTTTCTTCGTAAACAGAAGTATTATGTCTTGGTTGATACAGCTGACCTTGAAATAAAATTTACTCTTCAAATACAGGAATTCAGAATAGATCTATGCTCTTTTTTTTTTTATGTTTTTTCCCTTTTGACTAGAATTATTGCATTATGTTAATGATGTGTTTTTCAAAAGCTCATGAAACAAAACATCCTTAATTCAGATCATCAGAAGTGGATGTTAGTTCAAGTATAATTTACCTTCAATAAGATTACACAGTTGCAAGAGGAAACTTGCAGAGTTTGCATCTTTCTGGAACATCTGCAAACTGCAAAGCATCTGATTAAAATCCTGGTTATCGTTTTATGTATGCTTCCTGCCCCTCCCTCCCAATCAGATTTGGATCTTGATCAGTTAAGCAGTATTAAAAAAACCCAAAACACAGTACTTATTCAGACGGTTCTACTGTTACTTTCTAAAAGCTTAATCCATACTGATACTCTATTTTAGAGTCCTTATCTTGACTACTTCTACAATCATATTATCTGATCATCTCTCAAATTCCAATTATTTCTTTTCCTTATCCCAGTAAGATAGGGAAATGTGTTTATCTCCCTTCTGGAGACACAGACATTGACGATTCATTCCTATTCAAGACTGTGTTGTTACAGGACCAATGTAATGGGAGGCTACAGACTGGCAGTGAGGAAAAGACCTGTCTGTCACAAATCACCTGTGTGGAGGATGCTGAGGTTTGTCTTCCAGGCGTGTTCCAGTTTGGCCTTATTGAGGTTTTGCAGCCTTTTAAACAGGCTGCAGATTGGACTGAGACTCCTACATTCATTGTTCTGTGTTTCATTTGTGCTGTTTCTTTAAGGCTACAGTTGAGGAAGGTTTTGCCCAAACATGCAAATTGAATCAGTCAACTTTCTGAATGATGCCCAAATCAATTTTTTTTTGAGACACAGATTGATCTTCATTGTCTTCTAGGTGAAACTGGATTTTTTTTTTAGAGGGAGAATTTTAACTATGAATTACTTTAATCCATTTGCGTATGCATTATTTTAATCCATTTGATGGAATAACATTGTATCTGTCTATAAGCTCCCTTACCAGAACATGCAGCTTCATAGGCAGAGTGACTTAAATGGTTATGTTTTGCCAGGGATTACAAGCCACTGAGCATTGACAAGAAGCAAAGGAAATGGGCTCTTCTCAGTTACCAGCCTTCTCTAAAAGTGAGGACCCAAGCATACAGAGGGCAAATGAAAGACAGTGGCATAGTTCATGAGACTCCTGTTTTGTTATGAGCAATTAAGAAGCCAGCCTGTGCCCTTCTTTTGAAGACTGTTGCATTTGGTTTAGGTGAAACCTGCTATGGACATGGGTTGTGCAGGTTTTGTTGCCAGGGGCAGGGGACAGAGTAAGAGGAGTGTGTGTATGGTTTTTGTGCTGCTTTTGCTGTGATACACTGGGTATTTCAGACATGCTGGTGAAAAATTTGGTTTTCATGCATGGAATGATGATTTCATCAACAGTTCTGGATTAGGCTTTATTATGATGATGAAATATGAAGTCTGTGTCATATTTCACTGCAATAATAATGCCGTAATTTAGAAATTCAGGAGTTAAGTTGAATGCCTTAGATGACATACTGGTTGCAGGGAAGTGGATGGGAAAAAAAATATTAATTGCCTTAGACCCACGATTTCAGAGTAAATGAGCATAAGTATGGAAACACGAAGAGGCATATCATCTCACTGTTGTTCCTGAAACGACTGACTTCTACTAATAAAGCCAAAAGAGACAATAAGGGTGATTAGAAGCCAAAAGAGTTATTAGCATTGTTATGAGACCAGGAGCAGTCAGTGAGAGAGACCTGTAATTGGTGTTTCTAGGCAGGCCAGAACAAATGCTAATATAAATAGTTCCCTGTTTAGAAATGACTGAAGTAAGCAAGCAGTAATTTGATGGCACACAGAATGTGACAGCATATTTTAGAGATACTGCTTGAATGTAGCACCATCTACTGGCTACAGGGTTTTTCATTGAGGGTTTTTTGGTTTTAAGAAATATTTAAATGTTTGCAATATTTTAAGTGAGTTTAAAAGTGAATTTTCTAGTAGTTACTTTTAAAGTAGAACAGTCTCAGAATGTATTATTAATGACAGTCCAGGTCCCCAAATTATTTCCACAGTTCCACATATACTTACTAAAAGAGCTGTCAGTATTCCTTGTGTTGTGTTTGTTTCCCACTCACTGGTGGTCTGAACATACTAGTTGCAGCATGTAATTTTTGGAGCTAGATGTGTCTTCCTGTGAAAAGCTAGCTGTGCATGCAGCTCAAAGATCAAGAAAAACGATACAGAACAGATTACCTCCCTTATTAGAGCTAACTGTAACACCTTATACAGATGCTCTGATTTTCACTAAAAACTGAAAAAATCGTAGGGGTAGTGCACTGGTTGCATTTTTGATACTCTGTCTTTTTAGAGTGTGTGTAGAAAGCTGAGAAGTGTTTCTTCTTTTTGATTTACTTACATGAACATTTGACCATTTTTATTTTCTCTTCTACTGAAAGTGGTTGCAGCAAGAATGCATTTACTTTATTAGCTAAACTGAGCTGTAGGTGGAAGTTGAGTAAAATGACCCAACTTTGTCATGTGATACCAGTATACAAGAGAAACAGCATAAACGTCTTTAGTAATTAGTAACACTTTCTAAGCTCTGTATTTTGGTTTTGTATATGTACCCAGGTGTTACATTTGGTTGAGAATTTTAACTTTGGATTTTGCCATTTGGGCACGTAATGGAATGGGTATAGCCAATTTGTCAAATAGCTTAAGCTTTTATACTGGTTTACTTTAGGATTTGCTTTTAGTAGATGGAAATGTTAACTTGCTTTCTATTCTCAGCTATCATATATAACTAACTTTTGTAAAAAAGAGCCTTTCGCATGGAGCCCGCTTTTTTATTTTATTTTTTTTTAACCACAGCCAACATGGACATAAATCTAGGAAACTGAGTCCTTGCTAAGATCTGTGGTATCTTCTGTGATACGAGTCCTTCCTTCAGAAAACATTCATTATACTGCATTTTAAAGATCTTTTCAAGATCACGGACAAAAGTCAGTCTGCACTTGGGAGAATTTCTGCTGGCCGGCAGAGCAACTTTAGTGCAATCACATAATAAATGGATGATGTACATTAGGTACCTTCCAGCACTGTTTAGTATTTAAAGCAATGCAAGAAAATTCAGTGGAAGTACCTGTATTCTGTATAATGTGCTAAGAGTCACTGTAAGATCTTCAGTTTGGCACAAGTTGCCCTTCCTTCCATCAGAGTGGAATTGTGGCAACTCCTGCAGTATGTATGTGACCCTTCTCCCCCCTTCCAAATCACCTAACTCTTTTGGACCTAATTTCAGATTGCATTAAGCAACTTTAGAACAATTTTGTTAACCTGTTACACAAGCCCTCTATATGCTTCTGCCTCATGTTAAACTGAGCAATTTCAATGCATTGTTGCAATGTGCTTTCTAATTACAGTGAATTGTTTCATGTATATGATGGACAATCTAGGCACACAATAGTTTCAACTAATCACATCGTTACGGGGCAGTTTTGACGTAGCTGCCCGTCTATGCATGTACTAGTAATTTTTCTGCTTCATGTGCTTGCTGGAAAATAGCACAGCTTAGCGTTGAGCATTTTTAACTACTGTAGCAAAATTCTGGATGTGCTTTTGTTTGCATAGCTTGCGTTTGGAAAATGTAAAAGAAATCATTTCTGCCTTTAAAAACACTAAAAATAAATGGTAAATACTAAAAGTTACTATTAAAAAAACCCCTTTATTCAGCCTGAAATCCTAGAAAGGCATACATATATCGATTCAGTTTTGTGAATGGAAGGTTGCAAAAACCCATTAACCAAAGTACTATTAACAGCATTCCTTGTAGAAGTTATCTCTGTCTTTAGCATACCACTTCTGTAACTGATAGGTGGAATGGGGGTTATTACAATACGAGATTATGCGATATTGGTGTGTTTGTATTTTAAAAACATTTTCAGAACCTTGTGTATTCAAAGCATC
>VYZV01031967.1:0-25311 GCA_013401275.1 Pandion haliaetus | reverse complement strand
AGGGCGGCAGGTCCCGCTGCCGCCTTGAAGGGGATCACGGCGACCCTCTTGTTTCCTCCTCATCCTCATCCTCTTCCTTCCTTCCTTCCTCCGACCCGCCGGGGGAAAACCCAGGTGACCGCCGCGGGGGTTGTGTGGCGTGTGTGTGTGGTGTCCGCGTCGAGTTTGTAAGTTCTCAGAGGATATCGGCCTCTCCCCACCCCCCCCCAGCCCGGGCGGGGTTTCCTCACAGGGGGTCGGTGAAGGATATATTCCCCCCACCCCGAAATACTGGCCGCTCCCTCCGTGGCCAAAAATAATCCCACTTTGAAATCGTGGCTGCTGAATAACGGGGTTTACACCACCCCACAGCCGGCCCCCACCCCAAATTGCAGCCCTTGGGGGGGTGGGGGTGTTTAGCTGTTTTATGGGCTCCCTCCCATGCCTGTGCCTTCTTCCCTATGCAGGTGAAGGGAATTACCGGTGGGGATCACTCAGCCTCCGTGTGTCGGTCCCTTGGCAGATAATCTCGGGCAGTTTTAAATATTTTTACTGCTTTGGGTTTGTTTGGGGGTTTGGGTTTGTTTGGGTTTTGGTTTTTTTTGTCACATTTATGTAACAAGTGCCTGCCTGCACATTAGATTGGTGTTGCCGTCTAGGGCGTTGCATGCTCTGGGGGTGCTGTATCCAGTGCTGTGTCTGAACATTAAAAAAAATGTCTTTCCGTTGAAGAAGACAGGGGTTAAAATGAATGAAGATCTGAAGGTTAATTTGAGCTGGCTGCCCCAGGATCATGTAGAAGCCAGCTCTACCGAGAATGCCTCAGCCGCAGGCTCCTCCCTGGTTCCTGTCATAGACCCAGAGCCAGAGCTTTTGGTAAACCCCTGGGACATTGTCTTGTGTACTTCAGGGACCCTTATCTCCTGTGAAAATGCCATTGTGGTTCTTATCATTTTCCATAATCCCAGTCTTCGTGCCCCCATGTTCCTCCTGATAGGCAGCCTGGCACTGGCAGATCTCTTAGCGGGCATTGGATTGATCATCAATTTCGTTTTTGCATACCTTCTGCAATCAGAAGCTACGAAACTGGTTACGATTGGACTGATTGTTGCCTCTTTCTCAGCATCTGTCGGCAGCTTGCTGGCTATTACTGTTGATCGTTACCTCTCCCTGTATTATGCTTTGACTTACAATTCAGAGAGGACTGTCACTTTTACCTATGTCATGCTTATATTGCTCTGGGGAGCATCTATCTGTATTGGACTGCTGCCTGTAATGGGCTGGAACTGCCTCAGAGATGAATCCACCTGCAGTGTTATCAGACCACTCACTAAAAATAATGCAGCTGTCCTTTCGGTCTCTTTCTTGCTTATGTTTGCCCTCATGCTGCAGCTCTACATTCAAATCTGTAAAATCGTGATGCGCCATGCCCATCAGATTGCCTTGCAACACCATTTCCTGGCCACTTCCCACTATGTGACCACCCGAAAAGGAGTGTCTACTTTGGCCATTATTTTGGGGACTTTTGCTGCTTGCTGGATGCCTTTTACGCTCTATTCTTTAATAGCAGATTACACTTACCCTTCTATATACACCTATGCCACCCTCCTGCCAGCTACCTACAATTCCATCATCAATCCTGTAATATATGCTTTTAGAAACCAGGAGATACAGAAAGCACTTTGGCTCATCTGTTGTGGCTGTATTCCATCTAACCTGTCTCAGAGAGCAAGATCACCCAGTGATGTCTGATTGGCAGCTAGGAGGACGCTCCTTAACATGTTACTTTCCAGACATTCTTGTAATTCTGTTTTTGGTTTAGATGCATTCATTAAATGGTGTGTGATGGGTTCATATAAAAACCACAGGATGCACTGACCTTTTTGTAAACAGAAAACCCCAGTGACCAAAATGAATCAAGTGGTTTAAGGGAGATTTCCAAAATCAAAATAACCAGTGTTCTTACAGATTTATAATGTTGCTCAGGGTCTTTTTGTTATATTACCCAGACTTTGCCATGTTTGTCATGATTTTACATTGTTTGCTAATTAAAATTAGATTGAAACAGCATACCTCCTTTGAAATTGTTTATGTGATTGAGTTTAGTCATACTGCATGTTACAGTCTGTTGTCAGGATATTTTTTTCTAAAACAGAAGAAAAACCCCCAAGTCCTGTTACCCCATTTGTATATCATCAGAATACTCTTCAAAATAATGGCCAATTGTACTGATTTATATGGTATTTATTGCAATAATCTCAGTGCAACAAATTTGCTCTAAGTGAGGAAGTACTTGTATAGCTTTTTATTTTACATCTCAGTATGAATTAGCCTGATAATTGTTTTAAAGGGTTACCTGTTCTCTCCTGAGTTCTGGCTGGATGTTAAAACAGAAGATATGCTTTGCCTTCCTTTTGAAAAGTCAGCCATATGTTTTCGCTTAGATATGGGATAACAGAGCTCATTATAGTGTTAATTTTAAAAGGAATTCAGGGGAGATCTTCAAAATTGATGAAACACTATGGCCTCTTTTGGCTATGCATTTGTAACAGATGCGAGTTTCTCAGACAAGTTTATCTTTTCAGAAGTGTATAAGAAAATATTTAATAAAATAACCTACAAATTGCTTGCAACACGTATTTAGCATCTACATGAAATGGTCCCCCTTAAGTTTGTTAGAAAGTCAAAAATATTACCACTTGTTTTCATTGTTCTGCTATATAATTTCAAATACTGAAGTTTATAAATTCTCAGAGCATATCTAGTTCATAATTGTATGCACCCAGAACTGCAACATGAAACAGTATTTTCTCCTTTTCTGGCAGTTTCATCCATTACAGATTGTGATTCTTCGCACTGTACGCGTGTCAGTTCACTTCATTATAGGATGATAGTTCTGGTCTAAAAAGCAGAGCTTCCTCTCATGAATGGCTATGTTTCAAACCGCTTCTAACCTTTTACTCAAGCCACATTCGAATGCACTAGAAATAAAACGTTGTTTTCTAATTTGAAGACGTGATTGTCAGAGAGGAAAATCTTTCCGGCAGCTGTCTTTGTGAAACTTAAGGTGTACCCTAATGTCAGTGCATGGGAGTTTATAGTACCGCTTCCATTAGTGTTGATGGGAGCTCAATGTGTTAATGACCTGGCATCAGTAGGAGGTTATATTCCCTTGAATGTCAAAGTCAGCATACTGTATTGTTGCTTCAGTATCTTCCATTACAGTTTAAAAAAAACCCAACAAACTCAAGTGTAAAAATAGCAATATTTACAGTTCAGTGAAAAAATATACCTGCATAGTATAGCTAGTAGAGACAACTGTGTTGCTGGTCTGGATTTTTCCAAATGGAATCTGTCCTTTTCACATGGACACTTGGACAACTGTAGCTTTTTGTGGTAAAGTTTCTGTGACATTAATAATCATATGCTATACACAAAGCTGAATCTCAAATGTGAACAAGTTGTCTGTAAACAAGGCTCTGTAGAGATTTTTATGAGCAATAATTAATTTTAGTTGCAACGCTGGGTTCAAATTTCATTATTTACTTGGTTCAACCTTCATAATATTTGGCTCTTACTTTGTAAAGTGATTAGTTTAATAATTGCATGGCATGGTCCAGTAGAGCTGTGAACTTGCAGCTCCCTTGGCTTCGCTGCAATTTACAGATGCTCAGCACAGTTAGACTATGGCCCCTGCTCAGTGTAGGATATTGGTGTTCTTTATCTACTTCTGAATGCTAATGAAACTCTAGTCATTGCATTTTGTTATGAATTTTTGTATAAGAAATAATCACTTCATAAATATCCATGCTATGTACACATGCAGTTTTGCAAGTATGCAAAGTATTGGGAATATTTGGCAGTAAAAGCCATGAGCTGAATTATGTAGAATGACAATTCTAAAAGCAAAAAATAAGTTAAAGTCATGCAAAGTTTACCAGCCCCCTTTTTTTCCGCCCTATTTGTTCTTCTGTATCAAGTTGCCAAAAAGTGTGATGAAGATGAGCAGCTACAACTGTGACCTCATAGGCACTAGTTCTTTTCTCTCCACAACACCTGGGTGGTAGGAAAGCCAGAAGAAAACAGCACAAAGGGAGACAATGTCATCCCCGCTTCTCTTGCTGGTTCACCTGGTGTCCTTGTCATCTTCCTCACTCCACAGGCTGCTGAAATCCACAGAGGCTCTCCGGAGTGCCGGGGGAGCCGACCTTTTCCTTGTGCCAGAGCAGAGAGATTTGTAATTGGAAGCAGCTCTCCTGAGGAGCAATGCGAGTCAAACGGAGGAAAGAAAGATTAATTATAGAGGTCCCACAAAGCTAGCTCATAGGGATGTGATTTGCCCTTGTTTGAGCAGTAAGCGCATGGTTACCTTTCACCACAAACAGATGAGAAACATGAACATGCCTCCCAAGCTACTGCTGTGACCTCCAGTGAGGATGTTGTATCTTCCAGAAATACGTTCTTAAATTGGGACTGTGCAGCACAGGCCAGAAAATTCTTCTGGAAGTCGATGACATAGGTTTGCCCACAGTTGTCGGACCGAACGTTAACGCAGTTTGTAGTACTGGATAGATGCTATGTAACACACCTGTGAATGAACTCTTGGAAGTAGGGGCAGAGCTGTGGGTACAAAGCTGCCTACCTCACTTGCACAAAAGAAGTGCTTGACAGCCACTTTTCAGACCCTGCAGAATTAAACAGTTCTCTGCTATCACCTCAGAGTTACAGTGTAGGCCTCGGTTCTGTACGGTGAGGTGCCAGTATCCATCCAAGATCCCTCTGAAACTGGCAGAAATCCAGGCAGCTTGCAGTATTCTGTCATTTTGTTGTCCCATCAAACACCACCTGTGCATAGGACCAGGGTGTTAGATTCACCGTTCTATGTACAGTGAAGTATCTTTCATATCTCCATCATAATGACAAAAGGCTTTTTTCTTGATGCATAATTTAGTTTAAAGAATTGCAGATCATTTTTATTTATTAACACACATGACCTGAAGTCAGTAACAGATTGTATCTTGATGGGCAAAATTTACTGTAGTCAGTTTTTTCATATATTTATCCTCAAAGCTTGGGAGAGGATTTTTTTAATTCTCTTTTTTTTTTTTTTTAACCATTTCTCCTAACAGTAAGGTTTCAGCAATAAGGGGAAATACGTTTTTAGCACAAGAGCAATAAAATCCTCCATGTTGCGGGTACTATAAACTGCTGAGTAAACTCAGAGCAACAGAGAGGAAGCAATATATTCTTCAGACAAAAAATAGTAACTTGCATAAGGACTTTAAGTAAGCAGTCTTCCTTTGTTAAACTGTTGCTATCGGACTGATGTGGGACATTATTTCTGGTTGGTTTGTGTTAAAATTATTGAGTTCCTAAATAGAATTGCTCAGCAATAACCTTTTACCTTAGTTCTTGGATCCTGAATTCATGCTATTTGCAAGACAGGATTATGTACTGCAGTGGGTATTTTTATTCTTTTCATTGTTTGGTATTTAGTTGTATAGCATTCTACGGATAAATTCATTGCATTCAGGACTTCCGATTGTCACTTAATACTGACAATACTCTTCACCAAACAAAAGCTGAGAATACCCAAATTTGTCATGCCCATCAAGATGGATACGATAAATGGTGCTAGCCCGTTCTGAAGATGGCTTGGCTTTTAAAAGAACAAGATTATGGTATCATTGAAGAAAACCCCTAACAATGCCCAAGGTATTTGGAAGCAAGCTGAAAGGCCTGCTATTGCTGCTTATCTTCCTACCATGGACACTCAGTGACGTAAGCAGCTGTGTCCATCCTTTGTGTTCAGGGGCCAGCCTTGAGGCATCTTGGAGTCACCAAAACCCCTCCGTGGACAGCAGTGAACTTTGGCTTAGACCAGCAGCTGTTCTGTCCCCAAAGAGTTATTTTTCTGTTGCCTCATTTTCTTAGGGATTGTTTAACTTTTAAAAGCAAGGTACTTGTGGATTCACTTCTCAAAAGTGATAAGTAACCTATCCTATGACTGGAAATTTGGATAAAATAGCATTGCTGCAAATCAACCCCCTGAAACACAACTACACGCTCCTTACTTTAAAAAAAAAAAATGTGGTTCTGTAACATTCTGAACCATATTTTCAAAATGTTGGCCCAGACTTTTGTGGAGAGAAGGTATGTATGGTCTGGTTTTTGTATGTACAAGAAAGAAAAATAAGAATTTGACTGAGTGGTCACTATTTAAAAAACCACCAGCTAGTCTGTCACTTCATCTGAGATACTGAATGGTTCTTAGTCCTTGAAACAGAAACCAACTCTGGCAACTTTCTAGAAAATCCCGAATATCCACAAGTCACTGTAAAAGCATTGTAGCAAAAGTAGGAGGTTTAGCATGGTTGCCAGTGCAAAACAATTTGATGTAACAGCTCTCTTGCGAGTGGGAATAGGAACAGTATACCTGCACGCCAGCTGTAGACAGCTCAAGTCCTAGGTGTATAGGAATAGCACCAGAAAAAGGTGAATGGCGTTTCTTTAAATCGTTCTGCTGCAAGAAGACAATATCAGGTAGACTCTCACTAGATACAGATCCTATGTTGTAAGAATTAAAGAATATTTTAAAGTGCTAGTGGCCAGCTATTCAGGAAAGGGTATCGTGGTGGTGTACTTTTTGAGGGGGATCAAGAATGCAGCTAGACTTATGAAAGAAGTTATTAAGGATGATGTTAAATATCTACATGTAGACTCATCACCTCTCTTTGAGAGAAGGTCCGAGAATCATTTTAAGGTTTTACTTGGCTGCCTTTTGGAGCAGCTGATTCTAGAACAAGAGGTTGCTCCAGTACATATATTAAATGCAGTAAATAATCTGTCCTTCTTTACATATTTATCAAAGGGAACAAATAGCTATTTGCAGTCAGAATTGTTGTTTGCAACTAGACAACATCTTTTTAATAATACCACAGGAAGCCACTTTACGAAAACAGTTTGATAACTTCAGTGGTAAACTTAGGAAAACAAAATTTTCACGTGCCTAGCATATTGCAAACTTAGCATATTGCATGTTAGCAAGAAGCCCTGTAACTTGATCGGTATTAGGCAGCAGGGCTACTCAAAAGCATGTGAAATTTGGTGCTTAACCAAAAAAAAAAGGCCAGTGCAGATAACAGTGCATTGCTATAATTGGGAAACACAATTTTAAATAATAGTTCAATTTCCTGATTTTTTTTTTTTCTGGTTTTTGAATGTCATTCTATAAAGCAGTGCTTTACCCTCTCTTTCAGTGCCACATTTAGTTTGGCTTAGTGATAGTCCAGAGATGTGCAATGGAGAAAAAATAAGATCTCTCGATCTCTGCTTATAGAGAGGGCACTAAAAGGAAGGGGTGTGATTTATATGTCAGTCATGAATAAGCAGTAGTACAGAAAAGGTAAATGAGGCATGCGTATCTACCCCATCTGTCAGTAAAAGAATGATGGGATTCCCAGTAAACTTGAAAGGTCACATATCTGGAAATACTTTTTTGGTGCGAAAGGAAATTACCCCATAAAACTGGGTGCTGCTGGCTTCTTCAGACCAAGAATTTGCAATCCCTTTTAATGGATCAGAAATCTGGATGAACTGCAAGGATATCTGCTTTCATATTAGGTGCATGATGAAAGATGAGAGGATGGAAGTCTATGGCTTGGCAAATCAGCCAGGTACTCAGTGCTTGAGCTTGGATAGGAAGGATGCTTGAATAAATGTGTCCCCTGTGAGAAGGCTATTTTGAACTGTCCGTTTTGAACTTTACCTGACGTACATGCAGCTTCTGAGAGGGGCCCTGGGGCTGCCGTTGTTCTTGGGTGCAGTGTAGCAGTCCCACATCCTTGAGGCTGGCAATATTGCTGTTCTTGTTGGACGCTGTCCAGAGAATAGAGAGGAGGAAATATGATCAGAAGTGAGGTCCTCCTTCCTTGAAAACGTGACCTCGTATGTTTTATTCAGATTATTACTTGTCTTGTTACCGCAGTCTTACATGGCTCCATCTGAAATCAGAAGAGGTTTTTTTGTGGAAAAATATTGAAAATATGAAAGTAGAACCAACAGCAGATTATTTTACAGTAAGTCATTATGTATTTCTGTTTCTTCTGAGAAGCAGCTGAGTCGGTAATTTTGCAGTAACTGTTTCTTTGAAAACAATGTGCCTTTGCACTAAAAAACTGAAAAAGTCCATGCTGCAGTTTATTCACAAAATTATTGTGATCATGCTGACATACTAGATATTTAACTGGACAAGATAGTGTTACGGGTTTTCCACCTCCCAGGCTGGGGGAGGACTTTTATGTCCCAGAACTAGTGAACTGATGGATTTATCTGATACCTCCAAGTAAAACAGACCTTTCTAAAAAGCACAGAGTACTTATGGACATCCACTGCACAATTAGTGGCTTCATTAAATTACTAGTGTAGAGTAATTCAGCTGAAGGCCATAGGATTATAGGGTTTTTTTGTTTTCCTTTTTTGCCTTTTGGTTTTGGTGGGGTTTTTTGGTTGTTTGTTTTTTTTTTTTCCCCCAGTAGGAAGATGTCTGGCACAGTCCTTTTTGTTGCAAGACAAATGTTGGTTTACGGTTGGATCTGATGATCTTAAAGGTCTTTTCCAACCTAAATGATTCTATGAATCTAAGAACCTACCTCTCATAAGTACAGTGCTGCATTCTTAGGTAAAAGCTTATTTACAAAGGTTTTAATAGTTGGTTATAACCCTTTCAAATATATCAGCAGCACTTTTTCGTTAACAACTTTGGTGAGCATTTGTCTTACACGCTGGAAATTAATCTGATTTACCTGCACGGGGGAGGGAGGAAGCAAGTGAACTGCTACAGTTTTCTTTATACTGATGATACTCTTTTTTCCTCAAACCATTTGATCCCAACCATACGATCTACCGTGATGTCTGAGCACAGGCCTACTCCTGGTTTCTCAAGGAAAAAGCAATCCAACTGCACATGCTGAAGACTGCATCCTGCAAGGATTTACCTTAGAAAAAGGAGGGGCCTTCCACTTCTAAGGAATAGATGCCAACAAAATAGATTTCGTTTTTTAAAAAAGTATAAACTAATTCTTAAAAGGAAATACCTATGTCCAGGTTTAACTTAAAGAACTTAAGTACTAGTTATATTACATGCTGAGTGGAAAAACAGTTTCTTTGAGTATTTTGGTATGCTATTAGCTTAAGTATTATGAGCTATCATATTTAAATAGCATAATTACATACTTCAATATAATATATATACATAATTCTGATAATTTAATTTACTTTTTATATGTATGATATGCTAGATATCATGCTCTATACCTTCAGTGTTGTAATGGTCATGTAACCAAATGTAACCTCTTTGCTGAGGCAGTTTCATATGATTAAAGAAAAAACATGGCCAAACTTACATGAATGTTGCAAACACTGAGAGATTCAGTGGTAAGTAATCGATATTTTAACAAAGACAACCCAGAAGTTTTGGAAGGGAGGTGAATTCTCATGACTTTAATTTGGACAAATCCCCCTGCCAGCTTTGGGATTGCAGGAATTTGTTATATGGCCACATATGGGACAGAATACAAGAAGGGTATGTATCGCTAACATGAGCCTATATCACAGTTACCTGTTCCTGCTTGTGCTGTTCCCTCTCCCTCTGTCTTTCGTAGGTGCTGTGGTAACAGGACTGCATAGATCATGAGTCTAAACAGCAGTCCACACAGTCATATGACACGGTTGGACATTTTGCACTGGCTGATGCTAACCTGGAGAATATTACAGTATCTAAAAAATCTTATACATTTCTTTTTAAAGGGCACACAAAACACACATATGCTTCAGAGTCATTCTAGGAAAAGGGACTAGGACCTGTAAGATTTAGGGTATGGAGCTCTTAATCCATTTTTTACTTATGGTACCCATAGAATTTTCCTCTCAGTATAGTGTTTGCTAAGATGAAACCCATCAAAATAATCAGGAATTCAGCTTCCAGTGCTTTCGGGGAAGATATATTTTATAGTATGCAAATGAAAGCAGCATGACATGGCCCTTCAAAAATTGAGATACCCACATCCTGAAAGGGATGTAGTGTTGTGTTCCCGTGGAGCTCGGGGAGTTGTGCTTCATCCGTGGGTTTTTGGTTTGCTGCTCTTTGGTTGCCCTCTGACAAGGTACTCCCTCAAGGTACGAGCAACACTCGGTCCACCTTGTGGTGCCTCTGCCCCAGAGGGCTCACGAGAAAATAGCACGGAGGTGAGGCTTTTCTACAGTGTTGATTGCAGGGTCAAAGCATGCTGGGTTTGGGAGGGAGTTCTGCTCTCAGCAGAGAGCTTTCTGAAGACATGATAGAAAATAGTGAGCCTTCTTCAGTCACATTCCAACCAAATTTCAGCTCCTTTCTTTTGTATTTGCCTTAAGCAGAGAATTCCCTTAGTCTAGAAAGAGGAGACTATCTCACTGCTGGGAGTTAGCACGTCCTGGCATGCAGCTTTTTACACAGCAGCTGTCCCAGAGCAGAGCGGCTGAACGTACAGTAGTCTGCTTCTGAACTCAGGCTGGTCCCATAGGTTAAAATGTATGGGAGGAAAATGCTGTTTTCCAGACTGTGGAAACAGTGTGTGTGATTTGTGCCAAAAGTGTGGAATGGGTATTGCAGCTGAAGAGGCAGGTATATTGCCTAGATTACATATACAGCAAAATACCCAGGCAGTCTCTAGGGTTACTTGCCGGTGCTCAACTATACTTTCTGTTGGAGCTGATAGCAGTCCCATGTATGTATGGAGGCTGAGAAGAATATGGTCTTTCCTGTTGGGCCTCAGCCAGAGCCCACCAAAGGAAATGGGCATTCTTGTTTTTGTCATTATTTCTAGAAAGAACCACATTAGACCTCTATCCAGTTTGTATGTCTACATCTTTTTACTCTTTGGGGCTAAAATCTACAGTTGTGTTGTCTTTTGTTTGGTCTCAGCTTTACTGTCACAGCCAAAACCTACAAAAGTTGATTGTAAACGTTGTTTACAAATAGAAAGAAACTTCACAGGATAAAATGTTATAACCGTGCCTCTGAAATAAATCTGTAAAACTCTGTATTTAACTTCAGGCCATGAAATTTGGAATACCCTGGCCTAGTAGAACCACTTGTAATTTTCTAGACTTACTAAGTAGACCCCCTACTTTTCTTTAATTGCCAAAGGCAATTAAAAATAACCTGTGGTTTACCATGCTCATCTCATGAAATTCTCAGAGAGCACTTTTCCTAGGAAACATTGTACAATTCATGTAAACTCCTGATACTACTGACTGCAGTGTGGTTCCATGCTGAATTCTAGAAGCTTTAGCAAAAGCAGCTGCATGGGGGTAGTTCTCACGCTACACTTCTCATCAGGAGCGAAACGGCTTTAAACCAGTAATTTAAATTCTGCATGTTGTGCTTTTCATATGAGAACCAATTACTGGTTTAGTACATAAAGGCCTGTGGTTATTTCTTATACTAATTTAGGGTTTTTTTCATGTAACTGTGGTTGAAGTTTGAACCATAGCTTGCCAGTATATGAAGTAATTTTAAAAGGAAGTGAAACATCTTTGCCTCAGTTTCCCTTCAGATTAAAGCTTTGGACTGCAACTACAGAGCTTCTTGTTGTATACAAGATAGTAATTTAATGCACTTTATTTTAAAAAGGCACAAATTATTTTGTTTATAAAATGTTACAATTGCACTATGCTGTAAGAATCGGTTACTAAATATAACCTGTACAGTTTTGTAGTCAACATTGTAAGTGTTTAGTCATAAATGATTGAAACAAATACGTTTCATTTAAATGTTAATTTTATATGTGGTATATGTAACCATAAATAAACATTCCTTTCTAAAAAAAGAATGGTTGTCCGTTTCATTTCTTTGAATTTCACATTCTATTTCAAATAAAACAGTATTCTTTCTAAAAATATAAAATTAAGTATGTTCGAGTGCAAAGCGATGGCAGATGACACTAACTAAACTTGGGGGATTAAGTTCAGATGTGCAAACTTCAGATGAACTTCTGTAGATCCCCTGCAGCCACTAACACTGCACGAGGAAAGACCACGCACTGCAGTTCTGTACAAAAAGTCTGAAAGAAGAGCTAACAGGAATTTTTGAATGTAGAGTTGTAAATGAAAGCCAGGGTGCCCTTCCAAGTCTACCTTTCTTGTCCAAGTCGGTTTACCTCTACTGCACTTTGCTTCTGACACGCTGCCATTTGTTGTCATTGTATACACTCAGGTTTTGGGAACAAAATTCAATATGGATGTACAAGAGGGTCTGTATTGGCTCTTGCTAAATGGGTGTAAATACTTAATATTTGAGTTTGTGATCATTAACTGGGAGAGGTAAGAGTTGAAAGAAACCATCTATCTTAAGCCAGATTTTTTTTAGAAGCTTGGTCCTGATCCCCCAATTAAGTAACTGCAAAATCAGATGCATGATCAGAGTTCTGTTTATACAATTTGACTGTTACAGACAGGCTAAAAGAAAAGGGTGGACTGTCTCATTTTCCAAGTTAATTTTTTTTTTTAAATGTTTATTCTCCTGAGTGGTATTCTTGAATACCCAACTCATTTTCCAGGCATATACGTTGATGGAGTGGAGTGAGCTATGTCTCTAACCTTAAAACTGACTATTGTGTACTGTAGCCAGTGAAACTTTGACTTCTGAAAGAAATTGGCCAGTGACTGACAGATAGCCAGGTAAGTAAGGGACAGCCAGGCTGCTTCCTCTGTACTATGCAGGACTACAGCCCCGCAACTCGGGTGTATCCTGAAGGAGAGCTTAGTGATGTGTACTTCTACCAGCCTCTCACATCAGACATTCAGGCACCAGCTACTTTATCTAGAGAAGAAGAAATAGGTATGGTGCAGGGGTGGAGTCCCAGTTCGTCTCTCTGCAGTTAAACTACAGCCAAAAGGACTACAGCACAATCGTGATCAGGATGTATTTGATAAATGGGTTTTGCTTAACTAAACATGAACTGCAATTATACGGTATAGACCCTTAGGAACTATCAGACATCTAATCTACTAAACTGGAAAATGAATAAAAATTAATGGGAAAAAACCAAGAGAGAGGGAGGGGGAATAAATGGAGAAGCCTAATGGAGAAGCCACTATTGAAATCATGTGGTCAGGCTGTTTGGGGATCTCTTTGGGCTTAATTGCTGGAGCCTAAAGTAGGACAATAAGCTGAGCCCATTCTGACCTGCTTCTGCAGTCAGGAGGACCAGGAACGAGCCAGGAACAGCAGGGATGGATGGCTCAAGCACCTTGGCGTTGCTGCGTTGGTGGCCCTTCCATACCTGACAGCGTCAGCATCAGCTTAACAGCTTCCTAGCGTTCTCAGGTGGAAATATCATTAAGATGGCAAAATAGCTGACCAAATCAATAAACAGAAGAGTAAAAACTGCCAAAATTTAATGGTACTCAGCCAGAATTGTAAAGGAATTCCTGTTAAAATGATGGAAGTATTAATGGCGTTACAGAACGGGTAGGTATCCTGGCAGCAATTTGTTTAGTGCACATAATGTCCGGCTTACGAAGCAATCCAGCAGTATCACAAGCTCAGGAAACAGCACTGTTACTAAAACACTGTTTTGGATTAACTGGGAAATTCAGGCATTGGCAATGCTTAGACCACCCAGTAACAACTACTTTGTGCATCCTGCCAGATGTATAGCGCTTTATGCACTATGGTTGGATACCAGATATGTCAACTTAAGTCTGGAACTAAGCAGAGGGTAACAGCAGAATTTTTAATAATGGATATGCAACAGAAAACTTCTGTGGCCAACAATAAATTGTCAGTGTATTTACAAGGATCAAATAATTGAAAGCTGTCAGGACATCAAATAATTTCTATTCTACGGTAAGCAAAAGAAAGTTTCTTTATATGAGGCCCACAAGTAGAAATTAAAAGAGTATAGTCCAGTGTTACTCCTTGGTTCAAGGAGGCTCAGCTGCAGCATTCCAGGGGCACATGCCTGTTCCTACATTCTTAAGTGTCTGTAGGTCACGTCAGAGATGAGCTGCTGCATTAGCCAGACGTTTGGACACAGTGCAGCCTATCTTATCCTCTTACTGAATTCTTATGAATCATCTTATTTATAGCAGGATATCAAAGAGCATCTACAACCTCACCACTGTCCTATAGCATGAATCTTTGATGTCTATGCAAAGTGCGAGGCCCATGCACTTAGTGGATATTTACAGTCATAAGTGAAAACTGTATAGGAAATACCATCAATCTATCTGGCAAGTATGAAAATTCCATTTGCAGGTACTGAGGCTTTAAAAAAAACCTCCCAATTCATATATGCCTTTAAAAGTTAGTTTGAAATTATCTACGATCATATGGGTCTAAATTTTTTTTCCTCTAGAATTGCTTTTAAAGCTAGCAGCTCAAACCTTTTTTTTTTTTTTTAAATTGAAATATCCTCCTCCTAACATAACTTCTCCCTGGGGTTGTTGCTCTTTGCATTCCTCCAACTTGGATGCGAGCTGAGCAAACCCAGTGCTGTACAGCATGTTACAACCAACACTTGGTTACTACATGCAAATCAGCTCTTAGCTTCAGCATCTTCTGCTTGCGGATTTTATTGGGATTTTGTTCTTTCATAACTGCCAAAGTGTTTCATCCTGTTATTTTGTGCTAATTGTAAAGATGGTGGCCTTTCAAAGCAGGGCATTCCTTATCTGAAGACAAAAGGTATTTTAATGTACCAGGACACTGTCTTTCCACCAGTGGCCTAGCAGAGCTGGTTTCATCTTCATTTTTTATCATGATGTATAGGGTTTAAAAGATGCTTGACAGAGAGCCTATATAAATATGTTTTTAAGATGCACCGAGCTTGCCATCATCATCATTTTGAGCTGTCAAGCTCAAAAGCATCCTCTTACGATGCCCAGAACAAGGATCATCACACTCCAACTCATTCAGCTTACAAGGGGAACACAGAGGAGGTGGCAAGCTAAGGTGGGAGAGAGCCCTCACAACTCCAGTTTCAGGCAGTAGGCAGGTTGGGAGCGAGAGGATTCCAAAATCTCAAACTAACCTAAGGATGCCCCTTGCTCTGCTGGATATTCTTACTCTTTCACCTTTGCAAGAAGGGGGGGGGGGGGGTCAGGAAGCCTTTGTGTCCCCCCCCTTCTCTCTTACATACCATCCATCGCTGCAGCCTCCAGTTCCCGTTTAGCTTTTTCCAAGAGCCGGCCTTTCTCAGTGGTGCCACTGGCGGTGCAGTGCAAGGACATCCATGGACGTTACCGTTAGCCAGACTGTGCATCTCCACGGGCATCAGGCAGGAGAAGGAAGCATTTGCTATTTGCCAGTTTAACCCAACAGAAAAATATTTCCTTCCTGACATCTAAGCAGATCAGACAGACCCACTGCTCTTGAGAGAGAAGCAAGGGGAAGCTTCTGGTTTGCTCCTACTGACCGAGAGGCAGGGGACTACCGGAGAGGAGGGGCTGGTCCCTGCACACTCTCCCTTGGCTCTACTACTCTGCAGATACTGTTGAGTTCACTGCCTGGCAAGGTAGCACATGCTACGCTGAGCCAGGGCCACGCAGCAGCAGCTCATCTCTCCCTTGATGCTTTGGCTCCTTTTGCAGCCTAGTTTCTTGTGGAAATGGACTCCAGGATTTATTGTCAATGCTGGATTGTCAATCCCTTCAGACAGCTTTCTGTGAGAACTAATAAAGCAGATGTGGGGTTTGTTATTGTTGTTTTTTAATTAAACAGCTGATTTTAGGGTCCCTGGAGTTCACTGCGCTGAGGTTGGTTTTGGTTTGGTTTCTCCCCCCCCCACGCCTTCTAGGAAGAAGTCACAGAAAAATGTCATGACACCTTAATGCTTGGTCCATTTCATTCATCCTGCTTTTTCTGGACAGTGGTTACCTTCCATCCAGCCACAGCTTGTGCACAGCCTTTACCGAAACACAGTCAGCCCTACCAATAGATGCATCTGGTCTTAGATCTGCAAACCCCTGTGTCTGCCATCGCAGGGTAGTTCAGGCTAGCTTAATTTCAGCAGCTGCGTGCCAGCCCTGGGTCCACTCTCGCAAGCTGCCCACTTCCCCAGGAGCAGCAGCTGCCCTCCTCAGGGGGCAACAGCGACCTACCTCTGCACCCCACAGAGCACTTGCTAAAACTGGCCGGTTCTGCTAGCAGAAGGGGAGGCCCAGAGAGTGTTCCTGAGGTGCTGGTTGCTGCTGCTGTGGTCACCGCGTCCCTGGGCCTGGGAAGAGTGGGGTGTGAGGGGCAGACAGCAAGAGGCACTGGTCAGGGAGGCTGATTTGCCTTCCCTTGTGATACCAAGTTGCAAGCAGGTGGAGGAATAGACATTTACCCATCCCAGACATGTTTGCTGCTCATCCATCCATGATGCATCTCCTAGAGGGAAAAGTCACCAGGCTAGGTGGGTATGTGTCATAAGCCAGACTTGTCCCACGGACGTGCAGCTAGGCTGTGCTGGTAGGAGTACGTACACAGCAGACCCACAGCAGCTTTTTGGTTTCCAGCTCGTATCAATTCAGTGTTTTCTTCACATTTACACATAATTTGTCTTACTAGGCAATGTTGTATTCTTCTTCAGAGATGAAATAAAGCATTCATCAGAGGCCAGTAGTTTCCCCTATTCTCTTCAGCATTTTTCTGCTTTGACTTGATTCTATTAGAGGCTGTTTTAATGAGCACTCATTAAACGCATGCATCTCTCTCCAGAGATGTAAGCAGCGGAATCTCCATTTCTGCTGCTTCACAAAATGATGTAGCGCTTTGTTTTAGCCAACTTAAAAACGGAACAAAATGCTGCTCTGTGTCACTTTCAATCTTCTCACCTTCATTTGCAAAAAGAATTGCTTTTTCCTCTGCTTAGAAGTTATTTTTTACACTATTTAAATGACAGCTTAATCACGTGATAAAGGGCTTCCCCACGCACAGGTCTTTCCCATGTGTCAAAATATCAGTGGATTCCATATTTAACATCACACACAGCTGCGTTGCAGCCGTAGGTGAAGTTTCCCCCGTGAATAGCTTGTGCGGCATCATATCACTGCCGAGCGTGCTTCCTTTTGGAAAGCTGCTCTGAGACTAAAGTCAGCAGGGCTCCGACCCCCCCAGTGGAAATCAGCAGCAAAAATCCTGAACAGCAGCTACGTACCTGTAAAGATGTCAGTAGACATGGAACGGTAGGGAGGGCCGTACGTAGAATAATTCAGGCCATTTACGATAAAGTAGCAGTATTGTTTTCAAAGATACAGAAGTCTTGGCAAACACACGTAAAGTGCTTCACAGCAGATGGCAATGTGAGCAGAAAGAGGTCAGATCAAGCAGGCGGCAGATACACAAATATCCGCTGCTCTTCCCTCTCGCTTCCCTAAGTGCTTGCTGTGAGAATGCAGCAGATAAGACTAGTGCTCTCTGTCACTGTGCATTTGTGGGATTAATGCCCAAAATAAATTACTACAGTGAAATTAATACCCACTTAAAAAGTCTTGAACAATTTTCACTCCTGCAAAAAGCTAGGTTCCATCACATTACCTGTATGTACATCCCCTTGTCTGGAAAAGCGCACCACCGTGTAGCAGTTGTAAAGCTTAATATAAAATTACCATGTTGTCAAGCTTACAGTGCAAAACAGGCTGGCGTCAGCCTTCTGGTGATGCAGAAGTAAAAAGCAGTGGAAAGAAAGAGCCAGTAACTTGAAAGGCTTCCAGTAATAGGGTAGGGGAAAGGTACGGATACTTCACGGATTCTGTGAAGCTTTGGGCACTGTACGCCACTTCCCCTTGTGCACTGTAGACGTGTCCCCAGTCTGAACCAGTGAAAATCCAAGGGGAGATGCAGCAACTGGGTCAGTGGATCAGGTTAAAGGCCATAAGAAGCCTAAGGTTTACTTGGCCCATTAGAAGTTACAAAAAGCCTCACCTCCAATAGGGTTTTACCAGATGCTTGCTAATGCAGATGAAGAATGGCTTCATTTTTTCCTGGTGAAAACAGACCCCAAGAGGTATTTTGCAACCAGCGCCCATTAGTTCAACTGCAGCAGAGGTACTATTTCCCGCAGAAAGGTCACAGGCCATTTGCAGCTTTCTGAGTCAGAAACAATCCTTAAAACTCCAGCTAAAACCCACCTAGCAGCTGTGTAAAGCACTGTAATTGCCCCTGGGTTGGAGCAGCTGACTACGAGAACCAGAACTAGAAACCAAATCCTGCCCAGGAGAGATTATGGGTTTGTTGCTGATGGTAAAACCAGAGCAAATCTCTAAGTAGAAGAGCAGGACTGTACTTTTAGGATGTGGTGTTTCAGAAATAAACGGGGCAGCAAGCTGGTGCCTGTATTACGTGAGAGCTCATCCTCTCCACAGTGAACATTGTAAAATTCGGGCATCGACGCAGAAGCCTCTTGGTAGCTCTGCTTTCCCTCTGGTTCGCCGTCAGGAGAAACAGAGGTCTGGGTAGCTGGTAAAGTATGGAGATGACATTTGAGATGATGGTGAGACAAGAAGGTGGGAAGCCAGCAGGGCAGCTGAGAGAGGCCCAGCCTGGAGAAAAGGGTTTTAATCTTGATCCCTGAGCTTTGAGCTGGAGGGAGGGCTGACAGGTGGCGAGAGGGGACAACAGTCCTGGAGGTACCAGTAGCCCAAGACAACATCTTACCAGTGTATAGAATCAAATTTAGCAGTTGAGATGAATAGAGAGGAACTGATGGGAAGCCTTGACATTTATATAAAGTGTATAAACATCTGTGCTTTATCCTGCAATGGCTTTATAATACCCAAATTGTCATCAAGATAACTGAGATCAGACTGCTCAACAAATCAACATCACCTTGTGTTGCATTTTGACATTATGGGATTTGTTTTGTAAACACACACACACAGGAAGGTAACAGTACAGGTAAGTCACGGGTGCTTCCGCAACAGCCTGTGAGGAGACACTGGGGGAGCTCGGCTCATTCAGCCTGGAGAAGCGATGGCTTCACGGGGACCTAACAGAGCCCATGGGGAGGTTATCAAGACAACGGATCCAGGGTCATCATGGTGGTACGTGATGAGAGGCGATATGCATAAGCGAAACAAGTGAGGTTGAGACTGGGTATAAGGAGAAACTTTCTCCCTCAGGACAGTCAGGCAGGGGCACAGGTTGGCCAGAGAGATTGTGCAGCTTCTCTTGGAGGTTTTCAAGGCCCCACTGGATAAAGCCCTGAGCAACCTGGTCTGACCCTGCTTTGAGACAGACATTAGACTAGAGACCTACTGAGGACCCTTCCAACCTGAATTATCTGATAGTCCTCATGGAGAATCAGACACACCTGTGTGTGTCCAACCATCTTACCCATCAGTCCATGAAAAGCAGGCTGAGGTATAAAATAAGAGGGGTTTTTTGGTTTGGGGTTTTGGTTTTTTTTTGCAAAGTTTGATCCAAGCTGTCCCATAGTGCCCTAGTAATCTTGAGTCATGAGACCCATACCATGGTCCAGAAGTCTTAGACCACAGCAGAGCAGTAATTCACAACAAGGAGGCAGAGATCAAACTATGTCCAAGTGTCAACCTCAAAACCCACTGCTCACAGCATCAGAAAACAACTTGCACTGGATGCAGTACTTACTGCAGTACTCCAGGTGTGTTTTCAGACCTGCTAAGTCAAGGAGAAGAATCGCTGCTGGCTGTGCTCTCGCTAATGCCACCCTCTATGTTATACCACTTTAGCAGGCCACTGCTGCCTCACATTCAACTTGCTGCCCACCAGGACCTTTCCAGCCTGGACCGATGTGTGGATTTATTCCATCCCAGGTGAGAGAATTTGCATTTATCTTTGGTCAGCTTCATGTAGTTTTCCTCCAGTTTACCAACATCCCTGTGAACAGCAGCCCTGCCCTCCAGCTCACCCATTCCTTCTCCCAGTTTGGTATCACTTGGGAGCTTACGTAGATCCTGTCCTGTCGTTCAGGTTACTGATGACAATGTTAGGCAGTATTGGCCCCAGTGTCTGCCTCTGAAGAATAGCTCTTGTCCTTAGCTACCACCTGCATTTCAAATCAATGACCCTTTGAGCCCGATAGTCCTTCCACTTTTTCCACCCACACTGCAAGTCCATCCATCTATTCCCACTTCTTGGTCTGGCCACTAGTATCCCATGGGGAAGCAGCATTGAAAGCCTTGCTAAAGTCAGGGTAAAAAGCCTTGCTGCTCTCCCTTGTCCACACAGCCAGAGTTTCCACCATGGAGGGCGCTGTGACCTTGCTCAAGCTGCACTGGCAGTTCCTGATCACCTTCTGGTCCTTCGTGTACCTGGAAATGGCTTACACAGGACTTGGTTCAAAATATTCCCATGGACTGAGCCTGTAGCTCCCCGTGTTGTTGCCCTTTTTGAAGACGGGCATAAAAATTGCTTTTTTCTACTCACTGGGAAACTCCCTGGATTGCCATGACTTGACAAAGATGTTAGAGAGCATCTTCCTGTACTGACAATGGCCTCGAGCTTCCCCAGCACCCGTGGGCACCTGCCATCTGGGCACCCTTAACACTCATTTCCTGAAGGAGTTTGGAGCTCGGAGTCGAGATGAGGACAAGACAGACAAAATTAAATGGCGCAGCTTGACACAGCATGCCAGATTTTATGGCACGCCAATATCTAGCGAGTTTCTACGCTGTGGCAGGGTGCCTGTGCACACCACAGGGCACGAGCCCCTAGGGCAGCAACACCGTGCAATGAGCCTAACAAATGCAGCTCTTCCCACCATGCTTTGAACTCAGCTTCCCCTGCAAGTGTGAAGACGCAGAAGCCAGCCCTGGGCAGAAGAAAAGCCAAAGGCTTTTACCCTGAAGCCACATTTTGAGATGAATAGTCCTACAGCAGCTGCAGGGCTTTGGTCTGACCAGGTATTCCTTTTCCAGACAGACGCACAGACGCTGTGCCCCATCAGCAAGCAACGCAGCATCACCAGACGGGCTGCAGCCCCAGAGCTGCTGTATCTCATGGCACCTGCTGCACAACACCTCCTGCCCCTGCTCTGAGCCAGCCCTTCAGGGGTAGGTTTGTTACACAGAGCCTTTCTCGCCTGGGAGTGACCTTCAGCACCTACAAACTCCTCTTCCCTCTTTCTCCTCGCTCAGCACGGCTGCCCAGCCCTGGCAGAAGGCGTCTCTGGATGACATGACACATTGAGTGCAGGTCTCTTTCTCCTTCAGAGCAAATCGCAATCAGGCTTTTAAAAAAATCATTGCCCCAAATGAAGAATTCAACTAAATTTTGAGCAAAGGTGTCCCAGGAGAAATACAGCTTGTTCCTCCCCAGGGGCTGGAGAGCTGCTTCCCACCAGCCCCTCAGCATTGCTGCTGGCTCTCGCACCCTTCTCACTCCTGCTTTCCCATCAGCAACCAATGGCGACAGAGGACATCTTGATTTGCACCCATGGGTCAAATCGGTGCATCAGTGTTCAAAGAACACTCCCGGACCAGGTACATCCAACCACTTCTTAAGTTGAGTCCTTGAATGGGAGGTGTCACCCATGGGAGCTGATCTTGCCTTTTTGTTTTGTACAGCTGAGGTGAGACAAGCCCCAAACACTGCAACACAGCCTGTTCCCATACTTGTAAAAGTATGTTTTTACATAGTCTGAAAAAGAACATTTAATGTTTGTACATAGGAAAGTCTGAAAAAGAACATTTGTGGACAATGGGAGGCTTGAGAACACAAGTTATTTTGCTTATCCAAGGAAAGCTGAAAAGTGACATGAATATAAGCATTATGGGAAATACCACCTGGAGAAAATAAGAGGCCCGAGAAGCACGTGGGCCAAACAGAAAGTGATATAACATGAGCTAATGGATGGAAGCTGAAGCAAGTTAGATCTGCTTCAACAGCTAGGTATGTAAGCATTGGAAGACACTCCCCGGGAAACGGGGGATCCCCATCTCCGGACATCTAGACTTGCCGATGGGACGCCTTGAGCCAAGCACGAACTACTGGACTTAGTAGAGGAATAAATGGCTGTAAAATTAAAAGAGCCTATAAACTATTGGTAGCCTGGCTTGGTGGTCGAGTGGCCATTTCTAGTATTAAATGATAAGAGTCAATGACCATGGTAACTGGAGAGCCACGAGCACAGCCTCCACAGGTTACACACTGGATCCTCCTCCTCTAGCTCTTGGTATCAGCTACCTTAAACAGTAACAAACGGCTTCAGTGCCTGCATTTTGGGGGAAGGCAGAGAAACAATGGGCCCCTAGCCCTTTTTTTCCACTTTTTACATTATGCCCTTCATAATTTTAAGTATTTCCCCCATTATTCATAACACTGGGTGCATAGAAAAGGTAACAGAAACATTTTAAAATTTTAAACGTTACAGAAAGATCTGCCTTGGGGCAAGAGCTTCGGAAATAAAATTAATTAAAATTAGACCAAGGTCTTCCTGGGCCCACAATGTGTTTGTGTCGTATCAGAGGCATAAGTATTTAAAAGAATAAGTTAACACTTGTGTGTCAGTCTCCTCAATAGACAGACCAGAACAGCAGAAAGACCAGAGTTATGGCATAAGGCACCATTAGCACTTGGATTCTGAGCGGGGAAAAATCTCCCCACACCATTAAAAGCATACCCTTTGTGAAACCAGACGGCTCACAGTCACTCAGCTCCAGCCCAGGTTGTAGGCATATTTCAAGTCCTCAGGGCCCAATCATCTGAATGAGTTAAGGCAGGACTTTGTGTCTGCAGGGTACCTGGCACAAGGTTCCCTAGTCCTCACCTTAGAATTGTAGATAACCTATACTTAATACAAATAAAAAAATTATAAACATTAATCACAATTACCAGCACACCATGATTTATTTCTCTACTTGAAATAATTTGGGGGTATCAGTCTAGTTGGTGGTGACTGACCAATAATTGCTCTGATGTTTGGCTCTTTTACTCACAGACTGGAAAAGAACTGAGAACATATAAATAACAAAGACGACCTGTCCTCCCTAAGACTGAGGCACAACGAGAAGCTTGCACAATTTCTAGATGGAGTGAGCCTTCCAGTCTCCAGGACTACCAGCATGACATATTCACAAACACTGAAGTCATGACGCCAAAAAAAAAAAAAAAAAAATCCTGCCACTGCCAGCATTACCAATCAAGTACTAATGTTTATGAAATGAAAACTTTCTATGGCAGCTGGTGTTTTGCTCAACTAATATATTCCTTAATACTATTTTCCAAATTATCTCTGGCATTATCTCATTAAATATAATATGATTTTGCTGCACTAATAGAATAAAATACTACACATCCAGTTTGTAGACATTCCTGTTCCCTGCTCTAGCTTGACAATGGATCAAACCACCTGAGTAAGTGAAGTAACAGCTCATTTGTCACTGTCCCAGATGGTTGTATAAACCACTTGCTAGGATTTTAGGCTTTTGTCCTCCTGAAAAGTTTCATTGAGAACCTTGAATCTGCAACAAGAAATTGTTCCTAACTTATATTACATGCATTTTTAAAAAAATTTCACACTTAAAAATATCTGATGGACATCTCCATGTAAGCTGCCTGGACTGATTGCAACAGGCCCACCACCATCCTACCCAGCCAAAACGTGCTCACCTGGCAGCTTCCATCTCCATCAGACTGGGAGAAAAACATTTCCCCAGTTCATTTGCAGTACTAACCCCGAGTGACATGTTAGCCCTCCCTGAAACACAACAGAAGTTGCCCTACACCAAACTCTCAGCAACTTGCCCTTGGAGGGCTATGAGGCTGCCGGTGAGATTCGGTTCATCGCTCAGCCTGGGGATGAGGGAGGACGGGGGGAGGCTTGTCCTAAGGAGAACGTGGCTTATAAACTGTGCCAAGTTTCACCTTAAAAGAAAAACGTTCTTTCCTAACTTTTTGTGTAGAAAAGGAAAAACCACACACAACAAACAGCATAAAAAATGTCCCTCCCTGCCACTGAAACCTGGACTTTCTGACCTGGGTTACTTTACTGGCCACCAAACCTCTTTTGCTTTGGGTAGGAGGGAAGTCCCTGGGAGGATGCAGAAAGCGAGATTTGGGGGAAGGTGTGCTCACCATCACTCCCTGAATACTTGTGGAAATGAAGGTGTGTGGAGAGTCCCGTCCGTATGGAGCGTATTCCACAGTGGAGACCACCAACAGAGAAAACATGAAGATCCAGACTTACCAGAAATAGCAGCACACACACATTTACATCCATCCATAAGGTGAAGCCCATTCATCACCACTCTGCTCCCCGTGGAGGGAGGTGGAGCAGCTAAGGAAGAGTTCCTGGGGGAGCCTGCTTAGTATTGGTGTTTCCACAACCCGTGTCTATGCAACAAAATGAAGTATACCTTACATACGCCCAGCAGAGCTGCATACACACTAGCTGGGTGTAGCCTAACTGCCATCTACCTCTGGTATAGCACGAAATCTTGAATGAGTTAATTCACCCTGCCAAGAAGCCGATCTTAGGATGCACCAGAGCATATCCTCACTTGAAAGACAAAGAAACTGAAATAAACTGAAGGAAGATTTGTTTGGAGCACAGCTCCCAGGACAGTAGGGCTTTTCCTCAGCTGTATAGCAGCAATAAAAAGGAATTACAGAAACTACATTACTAAAATTATCTTAGGCGCATGCATATTCCTGCAAGAATTAGGCAAAGATTAAAACCAAAGCAGCTAGTAACAGTGTTATCTCATCTAAAAGATTTGCCTACCGATGAGACACAGATACTGTCTGTGTAACTCTCCCAAGGAGAAGCCGAGCACCAGGGGCTGAAGGTCCCGAAGCCGCAGCGAGGCAGCCCTGGCATGAGCGATGGGGCAGATGTGCCCTTACCAAAGCCCAGGGGGACTCTGCAGGACAAGCTGCGGTGCCACTTCCCTTTTTGTCCTGGTTTTCTCTTCTTTCCCTACTCTGTAAGGTATTCTCCCTTGCTTCTACTTCCTCTCTGCCTCCTGTCAAAGTAGTTCAGGAATTAGCAGGAGATGCTTGTTGGCCTCCTTGTCATTTCATTTAATGAGAAGACACACTCATATTTGCTTTGCTTTCGCTCTCCTGCCTGGCAGAGTAATTTGCATTTCACAAGCAATTCTTGGGTCTTGTTGAACATCATCTACCTGAATTGAGCAGCACGGAGAGACACACTGAATGGCGCGGCAGCTGTGGCACAGCCAGAGCCAACAGCTCAAAGAACACCTGGAAAGTCTAGAGGATGGTTAAAAATCAACAAAAAAGGAAAAACACTGAACATGCAGTAGGCCTAGGCCGTCAAAGGTCAGCACAGACACAGAGAGCATCACAACTAGGGGGCACACAGA
>VYZV01031963.1:0-15490 GCA_013401275.1 Pandion haliaetus | reverse complement strand
CTTGCCATTTTTATTACAAAGAAGCAGAACTTCCCCAGGCCTACATTAGTGTACTCTTATTTGGGGATATTTTTGTGTCTTTTAGATAATGGATGAAGTGGGAATTTCTCAGTAAATAAGCACTTGTTTCATCAATTATTAACAATTCACAGACGCACCAGTTTATTTCTGTCCGGAAGAATGGCTCAAGATAACAGTTAAGAATTTCCCTTTTATTTTTTTAACCACAGGAGATGTGGAAAGCCTAACCTACCAAATATGCCTGTCATACCTTCATTCTTTGGCCTACTATGAGCACATTAGCTCAATAATTAAGTGCAACATCCTTGTTATTTACACTGAGATGAAGGGCAAGGATAGAGATTCTGTTGCCCTCAAAAACTAAGGCAGGATTTTTTTTTTTTCCCCCACTGCATTTTACCTTTTCTGGAATCCTCATGTAGGCAACTTTAAGATAACAATCAGTCTTTTATGATACCACTCTCATAGTAGTTTTTTCCCAGATAACAATAAAACACAGATGTTATGAATCCCAGTCTATGGTTTCACAATTGCAATGAACAAATTAAAACAGCTTAAGCTAACATTTCCTCCCCAAAGAGACATTTTCCCACTTGGATATTTTTCAAATGAGGCTGCCATAACCTCTTTGGTTGCCCTCCTGCAATCACACGTGGTTGTCAGACCAGGTCTGTTATGTACCTGCAAGGTCACAAGTCTCCTCCATAGTTCAGAGGAAACAGGACAACTTGTTATGTCAGGTAAGCTTAGTACCTCTCATACTTTTCAAATGGGAGCAGAAACATAAGTGTATTTGAGAGGTGCAAGGCACTAGAGCTTCACTCTGGGCAGGCTCAGAATATTGCTTCTGCGGGTCCAATTTAGATGATCTCAAAAAAGCAACTTGCTTGGCTAGGCAAGCAGCAATCTCTCCCTGAGACAGGAGGAAGACAGAAGGTTCCAAAACCGGACACAGAATAAGAGTCAGACTGCCTGTGTCCTACTGGGCTTTTACTGCCTGTCAAGCAAGCAAAATAACTCAGTCTACTGACCTGCCCATGCCCTCATCCACCCATCCCTTTTTTGTTAATTATTTACATAATTTGCTTGAATAAGCAATGTTTTAAAACAGAGCTTTTAAAGTGGCTCACAGAGAACTAACATACATGATTCAGCAAACCAGCATTCTGGTCCACAAGTCCACCTGCCCCCAAGAAACAGCAAGGTTAGACCAACCATAAACTTGTTCTCAGCAGAATGGCAGGTTTCCAGATTGACAATGTGCTGCAGCTGACAATGCCTATTCTCCCATCTGTGGTGAAGGACACAAAATGCTCATGTCACTCCTTCTGCTTTTACATTAAACTGAAACAAGACCAGAATTTAAATAACTGCACTAAGCAGAAACAGGCTTCAGACTGAACAGCCTTGATTTTAACCATAAAAATGTCATAACTTCTACAGACTATTCTGCAGACTGGATTTGGAAGAATGTACAAAGACTGGAGGTGTTTGCATACTGAATTTCCAATTTCACCTATTGATATAAAGGAAAAGGAAAGACTGCTGCTTCATTTAGAGGCTGAATCAGGACAATGTTTCTGAGTGCCACATTTACTCCTGTATTCATTAGGTTCTGTACTGAACTAAACTATTGTAATTCATTAATGAATGGCACACCGTTTATTTATTGCAAATGTTCAATGGTCATTCTTAGAAACACAGATATTGCTGTAATATCCAGAACGGGTGCCATCAACAAAACTGCTCAACAAGTGTCAGTCCCTGAGAATATAAGGAAGAGGGAAACACCTTCTGCAATATAGTTTTGTTTCTCATCAAGTACAATTTCAGACACTGGTGACAGAGAAGTGAAAATTAACTAGTCTGAGTAATGTTTAGGGTTCTGAGAAATCAATACCTAAAGCTGAGATTTTTTCAGGCTTTTGATTTTCAGATTGAACATAGAAAAAATGTTGTTGCAGAGCAGTAATTCCTGTAAATATCATAATGTTGCTGAAAAAACTTCCATTGAATGAAAGTGACAAATGAAAAACACTGTAGCCCTTAGTTCCTATTAAGCTTAATAAAACTGGCTAAATAAATATCCAAACTCATAGGCCAAAGTATGGCAAAGTATTTAAACATACTCTTTTAGGAAATTATTCATATTCAGGCTATCTTTTAAGTATTTGATCAACTAGAGATATACAGAGTCTGGTGACTTTCCTTCAGAATTTTCCCACATTATTTTCAATGCCCAAAATCATGACATTATCTCAGCCCGTTTTCATTAGAGCACCTAAGACACTTTTATATGATAAAGGCAGCAGCTATCCTGGCCAAATATCTGTCAGACCCTGTCGGGCTCTTCTGTGGGTATTCAAACTACAAACCACCACCAGAGCACAAGCCATCTGAATGGTAGTTGGAATACATGTTAAACACCAGTTGCATGAAGAGATTCCACCAGTTCCTCCAGGCTGTTCAGCATGGCATCAGAACAACTACTACTACCTTCTGTCCCTGAAGCCTTAGCTTCAGGCTCCTGGGCTGTTCATTTGAAATGGGGAGTCAAAGTCAATCCAGCGTAGATTTCAGCCTGCTTACTCCTCTTGCACTTCTGGCTACAGACTATTTAATCAGGCAATCCAATACACCACCTCAGGTACGATAGAAAAAAAGTGTCTTTTCCCTGCACTCTTTATTCAGAAGAAATTCTTTACCCAATTTAAGGGAAAAAGAGAAAACAATATTTCAGGCAGGTGTTAGATATGAAAAATATCAATTCATATGATCACCTAATTACAACCACGTTATTCTACGTGCCATAGAATTTGGATATTCTAGTAACTTTAAAGCAGGCACTTGATATCCTGTGGAACTGACCAGTTTGGAAATAAAAGATTTGCAGCACTCTAAAGTGCTCTGAGGAGACACTTGAGCTAGCCTAATGTTTAAGGAGATGGCTACCCATGTTAAAAACTGTGGGTAGCCCAATGTTGTGGTTTAACCCCAGCCAGCAACTAAGCACCATGCAGCCGCTAACTTACTCCCCCCCACCCAGTGGGTTGGGGGAAGAGAATCAGAAAAAAAAGGTAAAACAAGTGGGTTGAGATAAGGACAGTTTAATAGAACAGAAAGGAAGAAACTAATACTGATAGTAATAACAATAATAAAATTACAATAGTAATAATAAAAGGATTGGAATATACAAGTGATGCACAATGCAATTGCTCACCACCCGCTAATCGATGCCCAGTTAGTCCCTGAACAGCGATTCCCCCCACCCCGACTCCCCCCCAGTTTATGTACTAGCTGTGACGTCACATGGTATGGAATACCCCGTTGGCCACTTTGGGTCAGCTGCCCTGGCTGTGTCCCCTCCCAACTCCTTGTGCCCCTCCAGCCTTCTTGCTGGCTGGGCATCAGAAGCTGAAAAATCCGTGACTTAGTCTAAACATTACTTAGCAACAGCTGAAAACATCAGTGTGTTATCAACATTCTTCTCATACTGAACCCAAAACATAACACCATACCAGCTACTAGGAAGACACATAACTATCCCAGCTGAAACCAGGACACCCAAGGAGAAAGCTAGGCATATAGTCACTACAATATTCCCTACTACTGCATTGTGCACTGTAAACATGACGTCCCCAGTAATTCAAACACAAGTTTATGTATACAACGGTTCCATGGGATAACTTTATTGAGTTACTGTTGCATATAGACTTATGCAGATCCTGTGTTGGACTGGAAAAATAATGTTGTATATGTCAACCCTACTGGAAAAAGAAAATATACTGTAGGTTGTTGAAGTTCTTCTCTGACAGCTCCCTTAGGAGATAGTACAAAAGTATTTATTATTTATATATAATCCAGCATGTCAACACATTTTTAGATAACTCAGTGTACTTTTTTCTGTCTAGCAATGGAAACTACAGAATAAATTATATATGACATTTGTGGCTATTCTAAGAAAGTTGGTATTGCACAGCCAGCAATCTACAAATTAGATACAAAATGCTGCATGGAAGTGATATTTTTTGGTATGCTGTTGATGTTCCTAACTATTTCTTGCCACTATCTATATAAAATTCAGATTAAATCTACTCAGCATAGCCTTCTGTAATCTGATAATATCTGTCTGCTTTGTGTACTTTCAGATGTCCTGAGGTGGTATGCCAGATGTTAGGAAGGTTGTATTTTACTTCAAAACCCACAGGTATAGAGCAAACATTTTGCTATGCATACCATCTGGTACCTGGTTTTTACCAGAGAACAGAGTGTGTTTAATCATTAAATCTCATCCTGCAGTACTTAAATTAATTCATACAGATATATGCATTTTTCTCCCTGTGGATTTTCCTATCAAAATAGTCTGGTTACTTTATGTGACAGCAGATGAAGTCACTGGACCAAATGGTACTCTAAGATACACACACATAACCAACAGGAAGTCAATAGGTTTGTACAGGTGTAAATGCTCACAGAATAATCACATATGAATGTTAGCTTCATTTAATATGGTAAGTATCTTACATACATGGTAAAACATTGTCTTCTATTTTTATCCTCATATGATTTGATTACCAAATCAGAATTGACTTTATATTAATGTTAAGGATATGCATCAATATCCTTCACCTTATTTTTCCTGAAATGTAGGTCTAACAACATTTCTCCTCTGCCACTAGTCAAAATTCAAACAAATGAAACTTTTACCTAGTGCTCTTGACAGGTTCAATAAACAAAGGTTTTTCCAAAGAACAAATTATTCTTAGAACTGTTACTTCATAGCCTGCTCTGTCCGTTCTTCCCTTCACTGGTTTCTGCCCTCTTTTATTGCAATTAATGATAGAACAGGTATTTATATAAGCAGGTTAGATTTTTGTCAAACAAGTTAAGACCGTTCATAGAAACTTCTTGGTAAAAATTATGATTATCTCCTGTTAGCTCAAGAAGTAAGATTTATACAGGATTTTTTTCCTGGTCTGGCCTTAGACGCTCATGTCATTAATCTTTGTGACTTAGTTTGCAGCTTTCATCAAATTCTAGCTTCATAGCATCCCATGCTTACTTTATAAGCAAGGCCACCTTATTTGAAAGGCCTGCAATGTTGTAATACCAGTCATGTTTCTTTCACAAGCAGACACAGTTAGTTGTCCAAAAAAAGAAATCAGACAGTTGAAAGCACACGAGTTGAACAGCAGTATTAAATGACATGTACTGGTTGAAAGACCACAACAGAGGTAAGAGTAACACTAAACAAATACGGGTGATTACAGAGGCTAAATAGAATTGTTACAGTTACCAAATATTACCAGAAGATATTCTGTTAGGACAACAGTTTGCTATGCACGTACACGCTTGTGTCACATAGACAAGCCAGAAACATTTGCTTCACAGATCTAGAGTGTAAATGCAGCAGCACTAGTCATATAGCTGCATTTGTGTGCAATATCCACTAAATCAAGAAAGTGACAAAAAGTGGTAATTATTCAACACTATCTTTTCTAAGTCTGAAGCCATAGTAGCAAAGGTGGTCATTGAAATCAACTTTGCACCAAGGCACCATTCAACAATCTCTTTCAATTAAGCAGAAGAATAAATAAGAACAGATCAAGTACAAGGTTTTCATTTTCAAAGGTAAATTGATAAATTAAGCAAACTGGTCAATGGCATGACTTAGGCTGAAGAGGAGTTTTCACCAGTGGAAGAAGTCTGAAATTTCTTTCAAGCAGATTTGCAGAAAGTACCTGGAATTTGCATCCCAAACAAATAGAAAAAACTTTTAAGGAAAATCTCTGTATTCAACTGAATGAATAGCCACTTTGAAAAATGAAAACTGATTTTCACACTTATTAAAAAAAAAAGTTGATTGCATTTTTCACATGAAATCAGTACAAGTTCATATGCACATATATTTTTTGTGGAAATAAAGATAGCAAGTTTAAGTTTACAATCTGTTCCTCACTAAGTTGAAAACTTTATTTGGTGGTTAGGAAAAGTAGACCTGCAAAGCTGGTAAATGGTAGTCCACCCAAATAATCTTGCACAAGCTAAAAGGCTGCAATTAGATGCATATCTCACTTTTCTGCCTGATACCAAACTCTCATCAGGTGTCACTGCACTACATATGGCAATTATTTTTGGAATCCCCAGTTCTTTCACCTTCAAGATTTTTACATAATGAGATTCACTTCTATTCATCTGTTTTTGCTCAGGAGGGCTGATGAATTACACATTACTGTCTTATAAGCATCCTTGGGTTGGATTTAAAGGCTTAGAGCCAGTTGATGAACTGAAACTCTACATGTTTCTTCTACTCCAGGGTTTTAGATAGTGGCCAGACCCTCCAGACATGTAAACTGGCATACTTCTGAGTTCTGGGTCCTAAATTGTAACACCAAGTGCTGGCTCCATGCAGAAGTGCCATAGGAAGTGTCATAAATTTCATCATGCAGAAAGAACATCAAAAATGTTACATGCTTTTCAGGGAATTTAACAGCTCCTTTCCTAATCCAAAGTTTCCATTAATCTTCTATGTGTTAATAGCAGGACTTCCAGGTGGCTGTCAGGCTTTGAACTGTATGCATGCAGTCCCTGACCTGAGATGAGCTGACAATCCCCCACTGGGGCTAATCCTGCCCAAGAAGTGCTACCTGTCTCCCTCCCTTGCCCTTTCACAGATGTACAGGCTTAATCCACTCTTAGATTTTGCTTTATTTTTCCAGGGTACATGTAAACTCATAAACACCTTTGTAGGCTTGAAGGATGGAGCTCAAAGTTGAAAGAACTGCTGCTATTTTATTTTCAGTTTACTCCTTTTTCTGCAGCACTGTAAGACAGAGGCTGGGGGAAGGATGTATGAAATCTATTTAACTACAGGCTCTTGAAAAAACTAATGCAGAGCAACAGTTCTTAATATAACAGTTTAACCTGGTAAACAGCATTAGGGAAGCTTTTGGACCAATTAGCTAAAAATCTCTCTCAAACAGCTTTCACTGCTCAGAAACACCAAGGGTAGTCTTTTGGATATTGTGCATTATTACAAGGATACCAGGTAGGAGAAGACTTTGAATTACATTGATGTGACTTAGTAATGATTGATTTAGCAATGATCTGATTTAGTAATGTAGCTCATATATGAGCTACAAAGGTGAACAATAATGAACCTGGTAAAGGTGAGTTACTTGAAGTTAATGACCTAGATCTACGTGACTAAATATGTGATATGCAATCTATGTGATATATCAGCTAACAAAAAGGTTTAAATAGATGCCTGAAGAGCTTCCTGATAATTAAGAACATGGGTTCACCCATCATTAAGAGCAGAACACTAGAAATCAGTGAGATACTGACCTTTTAAGTTAGTTACTAGGTCTTTGGTTTTCCCGTAAGTTTTATTCTAGACTCTGCCAATGATTTTACTGATGTTGTGCAAGTTATCTTTGCCATTTTTTTTTCCAACCTGTCATCCACAGACTGCTACTTGTACATAAGATAGCAAAAGATAGCCCATGAAAAAAGTTGTATGTAAAAAAACAAGCAACCACTGTCCCACACAATCAAGGAAGGAAGCAACTAAAAGTTGGTGTAATAAAGGAACATTCACATTTGAGCTTATTGATATTTTTGTTTCCATTGTGATGTAACATGCAATACATTTTTTGTAAAACTTCACTTGAGACCTCTTGGTTTGTCATGGGCTTTCAGTAACAGAAAAAAAAAAGGGGCTTACTTCACCATTTCCCTTTTTATGACAGTGTAGCTCCACCAAAATCTAAAGGTTCATGGAAAAACCACAGATCACAGAGGACACAGTTGCCTGCAGTGGAGTATAATGAAACCTGAGTTCATCTAAACCAAGGCTGCCGAGCCTCAGGAAGACAGCCCTCAGCAGATATTAACAGCTGGGTGTGAGTTCCCTGACACCACAGCCAGGATCATGACAGCATCTGAGCATACCTGTGCAACTGCAGCATGGAAATACTCCTCACAGTGAGTGAGTGACAGCAAGGGGGAGGAGGAGGAGATGGCTTACAGAGATGTATACATTACCTCAGAGTACAGTCAGGTCACTGGACTAACTGCAAATAAGAATAACTGATAAATTCAACATGAGTGGTTGCACAAAATAACCCTTAAAGGTGACTGAATTTTATCTCACTATGATAACAAGATATTCTGCTGTGCCATGGGGCTGAGCCACTCACTTTTCTTAACAAGTGTTTCTGTCATTAGCTTTTAAAGTCACCTGAGTGAAGTCAAGATAAGCCTGTGGCTAAGCAGCTATCAAAGAACAGCCCACATGGAGGGGAAGGCCTAAGATGTCTGTGCAATGAACAGGATCTTTCATAATGTTTCCTTTTGTAAGGATTGAAAGGGCAGCTTAAATGCAGAGGGAGTCAGTACAACCTCAGATCTTCGCAATATATATAAACATTTTGGCACATATGTGAGATTAATGGGCAACTAGCAAGCTGATCAAAAATATGACCAGATTAAAGACAACAGCTGTCCTATTCATTTTGAGGTGTCATACAGTTCATATTGATGTAAAGCTATAAAAATTGCACAATGGAATAAATGTAATCTGAATTATATTTTTATGACATTGCTTAGTTGTAAAAACAGTGCCAGACTTGGCTCTCGCGTAACATGGTGAAATTGTGAGTCTGCGCTGAGTCTACAAACCTCCATGGAGTTATTCCCTCTGTACACTAGTGAAAGGTGTCCAGACCATGACAGACAACCTACACTGCAAATATTTCTGCACATTCTTTTTCATTCAGGTGTTTTTGTCCTCATACTTGTTCCATGCATGCTGCACTTATTGCACTGCCTTTGCAAGAGGGCAGGCACTGAGCTGCTGTCTGTTTCACAGTAAACTCAGACCTGCCATCTGTAATAAAACAGTACGAAGTTATTCAAGTAGACGATTGCTGGGATTCTAACAGACCATTTATGAGAGGTATTTTATATGCTCTGAAATACTTTCCTCTGTGCCTGTCAGCAGCCATCGAGCTGAGAAATAGGGACTGAGTTACAAGAGTAAGGGCTGAGATACAGTCCATCATTTGAACTAACCAGATTAATAAAATGAATGAAACCAGAACAAAAACAAGACAAGCCTATCTATCCCTTCATGTTTTTATGATGGTGTAAATAAGAGATGGCCAAAATTTTCCAGATTATAAATTTTTGCTCTGTACTATCAATAACACACTTGTCAATAAAAATAAAATCATGGAAACTACTCTACAGATAAAAGGGTAATTTTTTTTCATCTTTAAGATGAAAACTTTAGATGCAACTGACCCTAAATGCTCAGAAGCCCTGCTGCCTTTAAAGAAGCCATGGAATTCTTCCTGTTGATTTGACCACAGAGCTTAATGTCTCAATTCAGGAAAGCAATTTAGCACATGCCATTGAAGGACAGAAGCTGCTTTGCTGACTGAGAATTGGCTCTAAGGGTGCTGACAGGTATTGCAGAAGAACTAGACAAGATGGTTTAAGAAGTCACTGGCCCCAGCTCTCAGTTTCTCTTCTCTGTCAGAGACTTGTCAGGACTGAATTCCTTAACAAACATGAAGCCAACTTTCACTCAAGTTACTGTGAACTACTTTCACTTAGTTGAGGAAAGAAATAACAGAAAGTGATTGACTCTATGCTTGCAAATAAGAAAAAAAAAAAACATCCATGTTTGCACAGCTCAGCTTCTTCTTTACAAAGCTTACCATGTTAGTTAAAACTCCTTCATCAGTTTGAAACAAGTTGCAGAACTTCATGTAGATACAGCTGAGGCAATTTTAGAAGTTTTTCTATTACATATTTCTGCTATAAGCTCTGACAGAAGTATAGTATAGTTTCTAAAAGCCATATCTATATCTGATAAAAAAAAAAAAAAAGTGTGATCAAAACTCATCTACACACCCACAAAAGAGGGCAGAGAGATAATGTCAGGTGGGGGGGTCCCTAAATAATACCCTGCCTAATTACTGCCACACCCACCACAGCAGCCATTAGCCCATAAAAGGCCCAGAGAAGTACAGGAGTAGAAAAGCAATTGGGAACCCAGCTTAAGGATTTAAAGAAAGGGCTAGTCTGTCTGGGCCTGTCCCAGGAGAGCCTTAGCACCCCAGTCTGGGTAGTAAGCCTGTCAAGATGAACTAAGCCTAGAGCACTTTTTGGTGGTTTTGTCCCAGCTGAGGTTTGAGCAGCCTAGGGATATGGAGCATATTATGGGATGTAGGGGAAGTGCGTTTCAAGACATTCTGGCATGTTTGGAGGACAAACCAAAGGTGGGGAAGGGAAGTGTCTAGACAATTTGGGCAGGAACATGTGTGGGGATAAGGGGAGGCAAAGGGGCCAGTTGGGTGTAGTTTGCTCGTTGGTATGCTTGTCTGGCCATACCTGCACCTGACCAGCTCTGTCTGAACTAGCTTCTTTTTAAATGCCTCTCTAATGCTTTCCTGGGTGAGGGGCTCTCTGAGTGTATCTGTGTGGGGGTCTGGGTGCCAGCAACTGGAGTTGGACTATGGGTTGGGGGGGTCTCTAGGGATAAGACAGGACCAGTGGTGAACTGGCTACTGGGGAGCAGAGGAGTCCCAGCCAGCTTTGGGTTTGTGTACATGTGCATGTGTGTATCTGTGTGAGTACGGGGTCTGCACCAGCAACTGGAGTGGGGCTGCAGCCTCTGGGACTCGTATGTCCAGGTGCCAGCAACTGGGGAGACTGGGATCCAGGGGCAGCTGCTGGGCAACTGAGTGTCTGAGCCTGGCAGCTGGAGGGATCCATGTTGTACACGTGCATGTTTATTTCCCCTCGTGCACCTCCATCCTGCTATGCCAGGGAGGGGAGCGGGATGAGGTCCATGTGAGTACTCTGTGTGTCTGTCTGATCTGTGTGGCCAGCCATGTATATATGTGATGTACATGTGTGTGCGCTGTGTGTATGTGTCTACTGGGAATACATGCTCAGTCTTGCTACTGGTTGGACCTGGAGCACGGAGCTGCAGAAGCCTCACCCCTCTCAGGGCTGTCAGGTTCAGCAAAACATATATTTACCTAACAATATGTTAACCAGTTTTTTGCCAATACCTTAACTCACTCCCCCAGTTCTTTAAAGCTTTAAGTTACTTTCCTGGCACTTCTTTAAAATTTTTCTTGATAAAGTCTGTTCTAAAAAAACAGTTCAAAGTATTTCTAGAGATTATAGTCAACTATATATTTCTTCTCTGAAAGACTTTTTGAGCTTCAGCTTTTTTTCACTTGAGGATGTTTATGTATTTAAGTACATTCATCTTCAGTGTTAACTTTCATGGAGCTCTGAGTATGCTGAGTGCCAGAAGAAGGTATTATAAAAAGTATTTTAAAAAATTAGCAAGGGGACAATTGCATATTATGCTCCTTAGAAGTAAAGAAGGAAGATCTTTTTTATATATAGTGTTTTATTTTAAAATAAGGGAACTTTTTAGAAAATGTTGCCCTTATTTTTTTACTATTCACTCTACTTTGCATGTGACATTATGTTCTTTTTCAGGCAAGTCTAAGGATTTCTAACTGGCATTGCCAGAAGTACCCTCACACTTTCTTAGGTAGAATTCAACTTGAAATATGCATTAATTCTGTAATGAGTCAGCATTTCTGGATGAATGATCCAACACAAAGAATTTTGTGTATATCCCTTAGCAACTGAGAAATTACAGCCTTAATTTCATAAAACAACTCTTGTGTTTATTAAACCTCTTTTTTTTTTTTTTTTGCACTATGGATTGAATGCATGAATTATCAAGAGTTGCCTTGGGCTTGATATTACAGGCAGCTGTCTTGCACAAGAAAAATGTGTGATGTCTCGCTGAAAAACAATGAAGCCATCCCTGGACAAGCAAGAACTACCAACTGCCAGGGTCTTTCAGTTGTTGGGCCTGTTACAGTCCCTGCAAAGGTACCAGCGGGCAGGACAGAACAACAGGCACAACCACAGAGCTCACCACAGCTGCTGGGTCCAGGGAACGGCCGCATATGCGAGGTGACAGCAGCCTCTGAGAAGTGAGGACAAGGGTGAAGGCAAGGACAAGCAGTAATCACAGCTTTCCTTCCCCACTTCTCCTTAGCAGCAGAAAACTGGCAAAGCCAGCCCTTCCTGATCTTGCTCTCTCTCTCCTGTGGTTTTGCTTATGCTGCTGAACAGACTGGAGCCAGTTCTGTGGTTTCTAGTTCCTGTGAGAATATGATCCTCTGTCCTAGGATAAACTTTGAGAAAACACAGTTGCTTGAATGAGAGTTTTACCTCATGGTGGGTAGTTGCATGGAGTGATGCTGCCAAAAAAAATAAATAAATTAGGGGGTTTAGCTCTTTTTTAACAGCTATGCAAGCCATACAGTATCTTCAAGACAGGCACTAAACCAGTGGCCACCTGGGTGCTAATTACAGTTAAATATTTGCACACAAGAGTGCAGCAGCCTTATGCTAGCTGTCACAGCCCTATAGTATCATTCATAGTCTTACAGTAGAGTAGCAGGGGAAGTTTCTGAGCAGAAGTCCTGTTTGACTAGGACTGACAGTCTAAACATGGTTCCATTTATATGGGGTTTTTTTGTTGTTGTTTTAGAAGCTCACACATTTGCTAAGGAGACAGCATGGTCAGGGACCTTAGCATAGCCAGACCTTCTGATCATGCTATTGGCATGATTCCTTTTTTCTCTTTTATTCAAAGCAGAAGGTCATTGAAACAAATGGGGAAGGAATTCATAGGCTTTTCAGTACTGAGTGGGATCAAATATCCAATGCTGCATAGCTCTTTGGCACAGTGTATCACTAAACCGTGTAATACTGCAAAGCGTAAGCTGCTGTTCCAATGGTGTGACAGTTTCAATGTATCGAATTTGACACCTTTTCAATAAAATAGGCTAAATTTAGATAACCATATGCTCATGCTGACAAGCTAGCTTCTCCCTGATATGTGTTTTCATGAAAGAGTACAGGAGGGCCTTAAAATTTAATTAAAGTGAATTCAAAATGTTGTATTAATCTACAGTAGAAAGGTCAAATTGTTGAGCAAACAGCAGGGATTAATATTTTCTACTAAGATTCAGCTGTACAACCTCCATTAATATTAGTAGGAGTCATGCTGCCGGATTCAAAAATCATGCTAGAAATATTTTGTCTGTCTATGTTCTTACTGCAGTCTAATAAACATTGACCAATTAAAGCCCTTTCTCTCTTGACTGCCAGCTAGACAAAGTTGAAGAGTACATGCGTACAAGCACAGCAGTCTTTTCTCAACAGAGAGGTATATATCACTTGTGCTTCAGTAACTTCAGAAGATGGGCCCATTTCACAATTACATTCCAATCTTTCCATCATGTTAAGGGATTTTTAAACAACCACTCAAGAAATTTAAAAATTAATGATTTCAGAATAAAAATCTCCCAGTAGCAACTAACGCTGCCTTTTTGTTAGTAAGACTGCAGGTAATATACAATAATATCTATTAATTTATGTGTGATTGAAACGTAAAGACTGATTTCATTTAGTATATAAGTTCAACATCACTCTAAAACTCACTTCTTTTTTTGATGTGACTTACTAAGCATTGTGATTCCCGTGGTTGGTCTTATGCTGTGGTCTTACTGGTCTAAAAGTAAGCCAAAATCTGAGATGCACACCACATAGCTGAAAGCAGAGAAAATCTTTAGTCTCCACTTACATACAAATTACATAAATCAATTCAGGAGTCATAATTTCTTAAAATGGAGTAATAATTAAAGTGATGAATTAAAACCTTCTAGTTTGGTTTTTTTAACCAAACCCCACAATTCAAATGATACATAATTGTCTGCCTGGTGAAAATTTAGCAAAAAAACCCCTGACTATATTTGCTGACACTCTTTAAGAATTATGATACCTTGAAATATATGCAGAATCTCAGTTAATTATGATAATTAAAAAACCAGAAAAATTACATATCTCTGGAGACAAAATCCAAACAATAACCAGAATATTAAATTGAAGAATAAATCAAGAAAATTTGAACCACACAGAAAAAAAAAACCCACAAAGAAGCCCTCAAATTACTGTAAAAATGTTAAATCTTTTTTAGAAATGTGTTTCCACCCCTTTTATAAATAGAGAAACCTCAACAGTTTAATGAGATAGAAATATGAAGTATTTCACTTTGGGAGAATTAGTACAAATATATAGCAGATACAACAAATTATTTCCATGCTCTTACAAATTATATTCCCACTTGCATGTGAGAAAATGGTGGTAAAGAGTTGAATACTTTAGCTGTCTATATACACAAACTAAATATTGCTCAAGTACACTTGCTTGTGGGCATTTAACAATGTCAGTTGTGGACTCTTCCCTCTGAGAAGCTGTATATAGAGAGAATTATACACATTCTTACATGAAGGACATTGCTAGAGCAGGTTTTGTTTTCTTTTTTCAAAGGAGAAAGTAAAGAAATTCCTACAGATGTTATCTTTCTTCAGAACACCTGAATCTCTAGTACATCACATGCAGTACAAATGTGAAAGCCCCTTTATATTTAAGTTCTTCTGACCATGCAGTAACTCCATTCGTAACGTGTGTTCATCACAAGTCACCCTTCAATGTGAAGTTTTAAGTCTGATCGCTCCATCTAAGTCTGCTAAATATCCATATCAAGTACTGTCTGTTTTCTGATGTGCAAATTTTCTAATGGCAAAATGGTTTTCATTGGAGACCAGTGGTGAAGAATGTGGTGCATTTCAAAAAACCTCCAGCTATGTTAAATTTGCTAAAGCTAAGGGTGAAGCTAGGGACATTAGTATTCATGATGGCTTTGGAAAGTGTAAAGTACCATTTAGATTCTTCAAAGAAAAGCTGAAAAATACTTGTAAATAATTCCTAGAATGGTTTTGCTTACATAAGAGATAATGCAACGAATCTTGTATATTTGCTCATGAATGTGTTCTGAACATGTTTATATCCCTAAACTGCATAATAAGTAGAGAAAAGTAAGTCCACAGCCCACCTGTTTTTCCTTAATACTTACAAATCCTTGCCTTTTTCCCAATTTTGCTGTTATGTATGCTTCCTTAATCTTATCTCCTCACCACCTGTAATTCTAATAGGTTATAAAATCCCTGCTCAGTGTTAATTTTTCCAAAATACTTCTAGATCTGACAAATAAAGCTTGTCATTGAAAAGGAAACCATCTCTTCCAGAGGCAATGCTGCTTTACTGGTGCAAATAATTATTTACTTTAGGCCTCCTCCAAAAAAAATATTCTGTCAACAGATTTAAAATACGGGTTTAACTATTACTAACACTTTTTTAAAAATAGAGACTGAGTCAATTTCAACAAGCAATCCTTTGACCTTTCTCTGGAAAAAAAATGTGAAAACATTGATCATGATTGCATCAGAAACTTCATAAAATATTTCAAAGATGAAAGTTACATTTAATTATGTACCCTGAAATATATTTATAG
>VYZV01031961.1:0-14809 GCA_013401275.1 Pandion haliaetus | reverse complement strand
AAATCTCCAGTTCAGTTTCTTTTCTAAATTTCTGTGTAATACAAATTTCTGACCTCTTCTAATTGCATAATTTTTTATAAATCACTGGTAAGCTCTAGTGTAATTTCAGTAGTGGTTTTTCTTCTGTACATGATACAATATCATATAAAAAATAAAACTGAGATTTCAGAGTATTTGATGTAAAAGATATAGAGAATGGTTTAGAGAAATATCTCTCCCATATGTCCCCTCCCCCCAATTTTGTGGTGTTTTGGAGATTTTTTGTTTGTGGGTTTTTTTTAAAAGAGTATCGTTAAAAGTACTTTATAATAGGGAAATGTTCCCTGAGCTCCTAGTCTGCACATTCCAGCTTCCTTCCTCAGTTCCTCTGCTTATTATTTATCACATACAAGGCTTCAACTCTTCTTTTCCTGTTGTCCCTTCCCAATGGTTATTATCCTACCTTAATTATTTCTCCTCACATATTTCTATACTGTTTTCCCATGTTGCTGATTTTTTTCTTTAGCTTTTTCCACAGTTCTCTAGAAGTAACTGGACAAGTCAATTAGCTTGTAATTATTAAGAGAAGCAAACTAGGGATCGAACAACAGTAATAAAGGGATTTCTGTGAGGGTGTCTGAAAACTGTAAAGCAGCACCCATACACTCGAATGCGTGTCTTGCTTCACCTTCTAGTATTACCAAGGGTAAAATAAAACTCGTTCTTACTTGTTTTCACTCCCTCAGGAGCAAACCACTTCCTAAATCAGTCTGAATAAAAATAGCAAGTCACAGTTGTAGCCACTGCCACCTGAAACTCATCATAATTTGCTCAGTCTTACGAATCTCTTCATGTTACTAGCTAAAGGATTGTCAACTTTTCAACCAAAAAATACTAACACTTCAAGGACAGTGGTACAATCTGACTTCTAAACTAGCTTTCTCTTAAAAGCATGGGATAACTGTGACAGAAGAAGCCATGTTCTCTTTTTTGTGGCTTACCCTCCTTTTGTTTAAAATTATTCTTCCATCGCAGGTGATAATATATGCATAATTTATCAACTTCCTAAACAATGATTGTGTTTCACTTTGCCTATAGCTGGTTAATGGATTATAAAGCTAGAAATGACAGCTATGGCTATGTAGAACATTTTTTAGACTACAGACTTTCCTGAATTAATTCCTGTTTGAATTTGAATGTATTACTATTTTTCTTTTTCGGAACAATCTTTAAAATTTTCAAACCACGGGGAATCCATTGCCAATCATGATTAATTAAGCAGTAATGAAACTGGCATCAGAATAGATTTTGCTGCTTGCCTCAATTCTGAATTTGTCTCACTTGCTCTTCATCCTTGCATCTTACAGTTTTGTCTGCTGGATATAATAACTTCTAAAATTTCTCTTTCCCTTGGAAAGGTACAGGAAACAATCATTTTTCAGCCTTCTCTGATCTCAGCCCTAATTTTTCCCTTATTAGATGTGGTAATCAAGTAATCATTCCCATAGCTCATCTGGAAGTCCCTCCAGTTTATCAGCTGTGGATACTAGCACTGCACTGAGCATCCAGGAGCTATCACCCCTGCGCCAAATACCACGATGTTATGTTATCACTTGGCTTACATTCAGCATTCCTGTTCATACATCTAATTAGACCCTCTGACTAAGCAGCACAACCCAACTCCTGTTCACTTCATTGTTCACTATAAATCTCCCTTCAGAAGTCGCTTTGTCTGAGAAAAAAAATCCTGTATCCTATTTATATGACTGGAGGTATGATGGCCTATTTTCCACAGCCAAAGATCAGTCAAACACCACAGAAAGGTCCATACTTGAGGATGTGACTTAGGATAACTCAGAGCAACTCTTTTTTTCTTTTCCTGATCAGCATTGACTGCAATGGTCAGAGTCTTAGCACTCTGTACTCACTCCTGTGCTTGAAGACCAGCGACCAATAACTTCCTACTGAGGCAAGACCAAGAGGTCAAAAGAGCACATATGAATACCGTCTTGCTTGCTGCAAATGGGTCTGATAATCAGATCACCTGTACCTTTAAATGTACAGTATTTTGGGCATTTCTTCAAGTAACATATGTTTCATGACTAAGAAAGCACTCAGACATCTATGAGTTGCCATTATTTTCGGAGTCTTTGCCTGCAAAGAGAGCAAATAGAGAATTCATCATCCAATTCTGTAATCTTGTTTGATTTTGAGGTGGATGGGAATATTGCCATAGAGCAATTAGCCCAATGTTGTTATTTTAATTTTATGGGTTATTTTCTTTTCATTGACATCCATCATGTTCTAAAATAGAAGACATTTTCATCTACTGTTGCAAATGCTATTTACCTACACCTGTTTGCTTGGGTTTTTTTTATGCTTTTTCCATTTCTAACTTTACTGCAAAGTGCACCAACAAGAATTCCCTGTGATTCTGCTGCAACCAGATTTCTTTCTAGTTTTCCTGTACTCCAATTTGAAAGGCTGTTATGATGTCCTCCTATTTTGGGGCTGTCATTTTGGATAAACCACCTGCAAAGACCAGCAGTGTTACCGGGGATGAATCAGTCTGTAGGGGGCAGTGCCAGACTGAATGACTTCACTCTCACCCAAAATTCTAGTTAACTGCAGTTTCCTTGATGCTTGCCCTTTGACAGACGTAAAGAAAGAATTGTGCACTTTTTTCTTTAACTCAATTCATGGTATTACCAAACCTCATTTATCATCATTGACCAGTGAGATTCACCATATTCAGCAACTTGCACAATTTTTCTGTGAAGCTCCATCTGTTGGCTAGGATTTGTTGGCTGCTTATTTAGAAACACTAACCATTTTCTCTGAGAGCAGCAAGTACAACCTGCTTTCCCTGGAACAATTATTTACAATGCAGAAGATCTAGAAAATATTATCCATCATTTTTATATATAACACTGTGCCAGCATCAAATCGCCCAATTCAACAATGCTCACGTGAAACAGGGATAAACTTTTCAGAAAATTCATCATTATGCCAGTCATCATTTATTTAAAAAAAAAAAAAACAATATATACCGAGGTACATGACTTCTACTAGTCATTTCTTTACTAAATCATGATGTCAGAGCAAAGCAAAACTATCTGAAACTCAACTAAAAGGAAACCTTGAAGACTTCATAGATCCGTTCTTGTCCCTGCTTTAATCCTTGGGATGTGTTCCCCTGAACCAGGTGGGAGCAGAACAGTGTGTGGTGTAACCAGAGTGTGTGGTTGCAGTAAATTAACATCCTCCCAAATGATGCTGTATTACCTCTTCCTCCCACAGAAACACCATTATTGAACTGACTGAGGAGAAAGAAGGTAGAAAAAGCCTCTCATATTTTCCTTCATCACAGGGGGGTAAATCTTGGAAGCAGGACCACTCATAGAAGTGATGTGGAGATTGCTGCCCTGCAGCTTCCACATGTATGTGTTGGGCAGGGGAAGGACTTTACTAGTTTCTTACCAAGCATAGCCCCCAAAATGTACTTCAGAAAGGTTTGTGAAACCTTTCTTGGCTCAGAGATTTAGGCTGGTTTCTTAAAGAAATGTGATTCTCTTGTCCTCTGAGGTCCTCCCTCATCTTTTCCTGCCACAGCAAAACAGAGATAGCAAGGTACAAAAAACCCATTAGTGCCTCATTGAGGGAAACACTGTAGAGTGAGTTCAAGCCTCAACCCCCATTGATCTCACAGGGAATAGTACTTAGCTTCTTCCTGCATCACTGGTAGAGATTATATCAATTCAGATAAGAATACAGTTAATGTGTCTTGTGTATTGCAAATGCTTTCAGTGGCATGTTTAATAAACTTACATTTCTATAAAACATAGGCCTTGACTATAATTCAGCTGAGCCATCCATAAAGATACCAGTAGATAAGTTAGTTGCAAAGAGCTATGTTTTGAAGCAAGTAGGGATTTGTTTTCAGTAGGAAAAGCAACCTATTGATTTAGACATGTTCTGCTAAAAATATGAGTTTTACTGCTGTTTGTGAATAGGGTTCTTTGAGTACCTTTTATGTTTTATTCAAGCCTCAAATAATTATCAAAGGATTTAATGTTAAAGTGTTTAGCAATTCAATGAAGCACAGAACTCACACAGTTACTTAGTTTCTTTCAAAAATAATTTCTCTGTGAAAGCTATCTTGCCTTCCTGTGGCTCAGGGTATTACAATTCTCATTTTGTGAGGGGAAATCTGAGTCTATGTGCAAGCTTCAAATAATTGGTTTTCTTTGGGTGACAATATAGGCTTTCATTACAAAGCCCAGATTTTTCAGAGTATTGAAGCACAGCTGGTGTTCTTTGAATGGTGGAAGTTGATGTTTAAAATTCTTGGAACCTTCAGAATGTTTTGAGATTGATCATGTGTTTTTTCTGTGGTAAACTGGATTATTTAGAGGAATGCTTCTAATGAGAAAGCAAGCCTGTCATCTCTCCAAGCGTGGTGTGACCTACACAGTAATGATCAGACACAACCTGATTACAGTTTACTGGGTTTTATTCGTACACACACCCACAAACATCATATTATATGATATGTCTTACCTAGCTGTCATGGTTTAACCCCAGCCAGCAACTAAGCACCACACAGCTGCTCTATCACTCCCCCCCTCAGCTGGACAGGGGAGAGAAAATATAACAAAAGGCTCATGGGTTGAGATAACGACAGGGAGAGGTCACTCAACCAATTACAGTCATAGGCAAAACAGACTCAACTTGGGGAAAATGAACTTAATTTATTGCCAATCAACCAGAGTAGGGTAATGAGAAATAAAACCAAATCTTAAAACACCTTCCCCCCACTCCTCCTTTCTTCCCGGGCACAGCTTCACTCCCAGATTCTCTACCTTACCCCCCCAGCGGTGCAGGGGGATGGGGAATGGGGGTTACGATCAGTTCATCACACGATGTTTCTGCCAGTTTATCCTCCTCAGGGGCAGGACTCCTCTCACTCTTCCCCTGCTCCAGTGTGGGGTCCCTCCCACAGGATACAGTCCTCCATGAACTTCTCTAAGGTGGGTCCTTCCCACAGGCTGCAGTTCTCCACAAACTGCTCCAGCATGGGTCCTTTCTGTGGTGTGCAGTCCTTCAGGAGCACACTGCTCCAGCGTGGGTCCCCCGCAGGGTCGCAAGTCCTGCCAGAAAACCTGCTCCACCCTGGGCTCCTCTCTCCACAGATCTGCAGGTCCTGCCAGGAGCCTGCTCCAGCGCGGGCTTCCCACGGGGTCACAGCCTCCTTCGGGCATCCCTCTGCTGCAGCGTGGGGTCCTCCCCGGGCTGCAGGTGGATATCTGCTCCACTGTGGACCTCCGTGGGCTGCAGGGGGACAGCCTGCCTCACCATGGTCTTCCCCAGGGGCTGCAGGGGAATCGCTGCTCCAGTGCCAGGAGCACCTCCTCCCCCTCCTTCTTCACTGGCCTTGGGGTCTGCAGGCTTGTTTCTCTTACATGTTCTCACTCCTCTCTCCGGCTGCAGTTTCTGAGCTCCAGCAACTTTTTCCTCCTCTCTTAAATCTGTTATCCCAGAGGTGCTACCACTGTCGCTGTTGGGCTCGGCCTTGGCCAGCGGTGGGTCCATCTTGGAGCTGTCTGGTATTGGCTGTGTCAGACATAGCGGAAGCTTCTAGCAGCTTCTCATAGGAGTCACCCCTGTAGCCCCCCTGCTACCAAAACCTTGCCACGCAAACCCAATACACTAGCATATGTAATGAAACGCTTACATTTTTTGCTGAGAAACGATGGAAGAAAGTCATATCCCCACAATTCCTCGGAGACAGACCAGTGCAGAAGAATCCACAGAGATCAGTACTCTTTTCTTATCAACAAGGAAATTCCAAAGCTGCTCTTTGTACATGGATAATAAATTGCCCAACAGTAGCCCAACAGCTTCATTTAAGACCTGTTCTTCCACAAGCCTCAGTTTTGACACAAGTTAAGATGTAATCCTTCTAATAGGCAAACACAAATTTCTGCTTTATAAATAAAAAATAATGCTCTGAGTATTGATTAACACTGAATGGCAAAAGAACTCCTCAAGAATAGATAAATGTCTGCCCAGACAGATGGACAACTGTACTGCATCACAGGATGAACTTCTGAGTGATCCTCAGGGTCAGAGCCAGAAACTCCATCTCAAGATCCAGTCAGAAAACTCCATATATTGATAACTGTAGTAGGCTCATCTATGATGGAAATGCAGCTTCAGCTCTGGGCTGAGCTAAGCATAAAGCTAAATATTTAAGACCTTAAAGTTTTAAATTGGGACTAATACCAATTATGATTTGAGCACTCGGACAGGTGTTGAGAGTTAAGCTTGTTGGCAGCAAACTTTCTGCAATGGTTGCCCCTCTAGTTTACTCTGGCCTCCCACAAGCTTCCATTTTCTTTTGTTCACACAGACCCAGTTTGTAGAATCATTCCTTGTCCCTTTGATGTTCTTTCCCTATTTTTGAACTATTTCTGACATCTGCCACTCTAAATAATTATTCTTGGGCTGATATTTGCCTCTGAGTTTATCTTGAGGTGCTGATGGAAAATTCCATAAGAAAGGAAATTTCATTACCAGTGACAGAACAGCTGAAGTAATACAGATAATACATAAGTCATCATAAGGCAAAACGAAAAGAATGATACTGATTTTGCAATGGTGGGTGTTAGACAAGCAATTCAGTACCTAACTCATTAAGTATCATGCTATATTCTGAGATAGATATTTGGAAAACAACTTCATCTCTGTAAATGTTGGCTTCTGCAGCGAAGCTCCTAGCAGGGTTTGAACTTCTCTCTCCTTGGCTTTCCCCTGCCTGTTATTTTTACTATGAGACAGGCAGGTATTGGTGAGACACCTGAAAAGGTGCTCAACAATCTTGGACTTGGAAGAAAGATCCCACTGAAGTTCATGAGCTTGCAATCACTAGTGTAATTCTTTTTGCCCTGGGGTTCATTCTGCATCCTAAAACATACTACACTGAAGATACAGAATGATTGAAGATAGTGACTCTTAGACAGGGGGCATGCACTGAATGACATCCACCTGATGTCACCGTTATTGGCTTGCTCCTGTAACTTGAGGTTACAGTATTCCCTTTTTCCATAGTAATGTACCTGGCCTTGATTCAAGAAATAAGAAAAAGTCCACAGGAATAGTAATAAAATGTCCATTTTTTCCAAAGAAAGCCTCAATAAGTGATCATCTAAATGAATGAAGCTTGATAAATATGATAAGAAAAAACACAAACCCACTGTCAAGCATGTCACCTGGCCATAAAAAGAACCTGTCAGACAGAGCTGAGACAAAACTTGGGAGAATCAGTAGCAGAATTCAGGCAAAAGATAGAATAAATGAAAAAAGTTTAACATGGTAAGAAATTAATTATTTGCGATTTTAAAGGAGCTTTGCTTTCCTGATTTTATTAATTTATCACTGAGACAATGTACTATCTGCTAGTGCAAAAACAAAGAAAGCTTTCTTTCCCATATAATAGGGGACTTTCAAAAATACTTTACTTTTTCCTAAGAATTTTGCTCAACTACTTGAAGAAATCATACATGTCACAAAAATTGGTTTCAGACCATTCAGAAGTTGCTGAAAATTTTTCATTTGCAAATTAAACAGTTAACTATGCTAATCTCTGAAAAGAAGTGACAATAAAGTAATCACATTTCTGGTCTCTGTGCTGTCATTTTTTTCAACCATCCAGTGGTGGAAAAAGTAATATGCATTATTAATTTTACTTTCTGCTTTGAAACTTCATTCTCTGAGAGCAAGTCAATTTTACTGTAGCTTCTGTTTCTGACGAGCTATTAAAAATAGGCAAAATGGTTTACAAAATTAGTTTAGTTTTCAGTCAAAATGATTCATACCTTAAAGCAATGGACAGTGCACAATAAAATAGAAAGGTTCCTATCAAGAAGGCTTGGGGTGAAAAGCCATGTTACACGATGTTCAGCCACGGAGTAAGCAGTGTCTGATTGCCAAATTTTTCTTTTTTTAATAGTTTGATGCAGACAGAGATGAGGAAGAGGTATTCTTTGACATAAGTTCGGCAGTTGACAATAAACTATTTGCAAACAAAGAGGCTGCAGCAGGTGAGTTAATGTAAGATTTAAAGAACCACATTTTTTATACTGTATTTGACATTGGTGGGATGCCTTTTTCATATTCCTCAAGTATGGATGTATGTACTGTAGCAAAATCTTGACCAACCTCAAACATTTGCACAACCAAGGGCAAAAAAAAAACTCTTTACACTTGGAAACCTCATACAACGCCCCCTAACATCTTGTTTATCTACAAACCTAGCTTAAAATACTATGGGTAGTCCACTAAAGAACTATATAATTAATACAAAAACTTTATAGATTGATCGATGCCAGTTATCAGCTATCTTTTTCAGTTCCAGATGATACCTCAGTGTTCACCAGGAAACCAGTCCTATGAGATTAATGATCATATTTCCTCCCTAATAATTGCTACTAATTCTGAAACTGTGTGTGAATATAAGTCAGGTGTCTGGGAGTTTTATTTATTTTTCATTTGTGCTTACTGAGGTTTGAATGTCTTCAAATAAAAAGCCTTTGAGGGACAGAGGACTGCAAAAGAATTGAAGCTGAAAATCAAAACACTGAAAATCCATAATGTGTCAGAAATATCTTGCTTGAGGGGAACAGGAAAACATTCCTTGGAAACTTCACAACTTTTTCTTTTTACAGATGGCATCCCTGGCAGCCTTCCAAGTAGACCGTAAGGGTTATATAGGTAGATGAGGTCATAAACGTCTTGTGAAACAGCACACAAAAAGAAAAAGAAAATTCTAGATGAAATATTTTCCTGTAAAATTTACTAGCTTTATTAAAACAAAGATTAGATATGCATAGTAGAGAAAATTATGTATTTGATCTCTCTTCTATTTAAGGGAAAACTCATCTGCGATAAATTGGCAGACAGGGTACCTCCAGTTATTTGTAATTGTGAACAATCATCTGGGGACTGCCAAGGAGGAAGGAATTATGAAGCACAATGAAGTCTAGTAGTAGCAATACATCTATTATCTGTTTTTGACAAAGGGGGATTACTTTTTTTCTACTAGCAAGACATTTGGAAAGAGCAGTGCTTCAGACAGAAAGATTAGGTCATATTTTGAAGATTTGAAAGGGGGTTCCAAGCTAGCTAGTCTACAAAACCCACCCATGAGGCTATTTTTTGTAATGTTCAAAATTAGATAAAGATGAATTATCGGGGGTAGGGTGGGCATGGGGGTGTAGGGGTAGGGGGAGAGAATGATAAAAAATGGCTAAAAACCGCAGGTTTCTAGTGGTCAGCTTCAAGGTAAGATGCACACAAGAGTAGACTAGCTTTCTCCATTAAGTGACATGCTTACCTCTTTCATGCTTAGCCTTATTCCTAGAGGCAAAAGATTGATTCCAAACCTAATATGGCATTCCCACTGTATAGCATTGTATTGATAATTACCTGTGGACTCCCTAATTAAATGAGCTAAGTACTGAATAGCAAGAAGAGGATAGTAGTGGCATAAAGGTGCTAGCTCTGACAAACAGATTGACAAAAACTAAACAGTTTGCACAAATTGGTTGTGAATCTGGATGAATTCCAGTCATTTTCTTGAAAGTCTGATCTACTTAATAAATTCCTCACCAAAATATTTGGAGAGCTATGAGCTTTATCAGAAGCCATGCCACAATCATCTAATTGGTGCCTAACTTGAGCACCAGTAATAGTAAGGAGATCGGAACTAGGATTTCTAGAGATCCTATGAAATGAGATACTCAATTTCTAGAGGTCGCAATTCCAGCATTGCTTTGATCTCACTTTTTGTCTTTTAATATTATTAGTGATATTGCAATATATTTTGGTTCCTAATGTAAACATAGTATTTCTAATATTTTCATGCCTCCACATCAATCTCATTCATATGTTATACCTGTAAAATGCAGTTGTAATTAACTGTGTAACAATATATGCTGAAAGAAAACAACTGAATATTTTTATAGATTAAAATACAGTTTTCTCATTGTTGCCTTCTACGACACATTAAGACTGTTGCTAAGAGCAACAACCTGTCATGAAACTCAACAGTTTAGGTTGCAATGAAATTAGTATAAGAAGCATCTTACCAACAGCAAAATTAAAATGTAATCATTCTAATGCTAATCAATCCTTCAGTAAATTATTTCTATTATATTCCACTTGAGATTTATCTTATAAGCATTTGTCTTGCCCGAGTGCTTATATGCAACATGTATTAACTGAGTTATTAGACGGTGCTTGAGAGCATGTTCCATAACATAAAAAGACATTTTTATTTTATTGAGCTTAAACATGCTATTAAGAGAAGCAACATGTTTCACAGTATAGTCTTACATTACTTTTATGACAGTCAGTGTTGAACAGTGCATATACTATACTTGTTAAAATATGAGTATGGGCATATTTCAGCCAATGAACCATATTGAATAGAATTTATACTGGGATTTGAAATAAGAAATGGATTTAAGCAAGGATTGGAAATACAATAACTGATTTGCCAAAACAGAAATGGTCCAAGGAACAGACTTAATTAACTCACACGATGGGGCATAGCTACCTTGTAATGAGAAGTTAAATCAATTCCAGATAAATTTAGACAGATCAGTACAATTTAGTTTCATTGTATAAATGAATTTAGAGAACTGTGAAAAAGCAATGCTTGACATTTGCATTCAAGAAAACTTAAGGATGAACACACTTTCATCCTTAGTGGATGAAAGTCCTAGAGGAAGTGACACACACACAGGCTCAGAACACTGAAATGTTTTAGGGGACCAGAGACATTTACGGCCATGATGTCCCTGGGTTCTGGGGTGCATTTCTGTGTAGGAATCACACAGCTGCCTGTAACAGCCATACCCTCTCAGCTTTCCATGACCAATCCTGTGCAATTCAGCTTAGGAGCAACAAACAATACATAAAATACAGCATAAAATTTAAAAGTACAGCCTCATGGCGAAGGAAGCAACTGAGCACAGCCCCGCACTCCTCCGGGGCAGGGGAGTCATTCTCCCTGACTGTCAAGACTGTCAGGGGTAGCTCCTGCAGCACACCCTTGTACAACTACAGCCCCCCATTAATTCAACTCATCCCTCAGTGCTGTGTCATTGGATCCTCTTGGGTTCCTTCAGTGTCAAGCCTAGTAGAAAAAGCGAATGCATTCTAGCTGATCTGCTGTTTCCTTTTTCAGCAGCCTGCTCCTCCCTGGAGAGCTGATTATTCAGTTAACAGGGATTTAATAAAAACTTCCAGCTGATTTCTTTTTTTAATTGTGCAGTACTGTACCTAATAAAATCCTCTCTGTTTTTTCCCTAAGGAAAACACAGGGCACATGAAAATGACCAGGTTTCCCTTAGCTCAATTTTATGCATGCACTGAACTTGCGGAGGCGTATTTTAAGTCGTAAGAGTACCTTTTCAGATCAGGTGCTTGCAAGCTATTTCTCCATGGCAGTAGAGCTTTCATGCATTTTCTTAATTGTTTTTTAACTGTTGAGTTTCTCCTTTTGAAATTGATACAGTTACTCAGATCGTTTGCAGTAAGTTCATACGAGCACATGAAGGCTCTAAGCTAGCCAAGAGCTGGGATTATCTGGTGGAATGGGGCATCCCTTTGAAAGGAAGTAGGACAGTTCAGACTGTAAGATCTTCCTCCTAATGGTAAACAAGTAATTTTTTTTATGGCCTAGTTCTCAGTGTACCAACTTATCAAAGGAAGAACAACGCAACTTATTCAGAAAACACAATGAAACTTACTTATGATCAGCTGTTTTGTTGTCAGAGTACAAGATACGCAGCCTGCAGACTCATTGAAAGCAGCAGGGCATGTTTGCTTCCAAATGCTTTAACCAAACTTCCTCTTTTCCTTAAGCCAACATTTTGTGTTTCTCCTTTGATAAAGAACATTGCCACAAGTTTTACATAAAATATTGTTGACTGAAACTTGAGTTTAGAAAACCTGAGCTGAGTTTTGAATTACCCACTCTAACACTCTCCCCTTGGCTTTAGCCTTGTAAGTAGCTTTGCCTGCCACCAGCATTACTGTCTCCCAGTCCCTTGCAAAGTGGCCATCTGGTATGCTTCTGCTGCCATGTGTACTAGCAATTAGTTAGTGACCCTGTCATCCTCCCCTAGAAGACCTGTTTTAGCAAGATCTAGTGCAAACTCAGCAAAATATGCTCCCTCCAATAACAAACTGACCTAGAGGATAGCAAACTACTCATGCTTATTCGTACTGCACCAGTGATATCACAAGTACCCTCATTACTTTATCTTGTCCTGGGAGTAGCCATTTGCTTCAATTCATTTCTGGTAGGTTTGTCTTCAGGCAATTTGAGAAGGATAGAGAAGTCTGTATACTGTTCAGTGATAGATGGTGATGCATTTTGTTAGTTTTCATTGGACCAAGAAAGAAAAGACACATATTTTCAGTTTTTCCTGACCTTCCTTGAATGTACCATAGAAAGGAGGTATGCTTCCCCAAGGAAACTGGTTTCCTATTTCAAGAAAAAAGGCCTTAAGATGCTTGACCGTATTGAAATTGTATAACCATTATGGCTTTTATCACTTAAGATACATTATGCATGAATATTCATTTTCAGCCTTACCTTTACATTTAAGTTTGGAGCACCATATTTCATATTAATATTTCTAGCTAAGGACACATACTTCTTTTGGTAGTTAAATGACAGATAATCAAATACTTGCACACAAGTGCCTTAAAGTAATTGATGTGTCAAGGTAGGCCAGTGCTGGTGACAACTGAGGCTTAGTTAAATTATATGATCAACAATGACACAATGTTAAGAGCGAGATGTCAGCTGTGTAAAATAAATTAAAAAATTAAGATCCTCTCAGCAGTTGTAAATCTATTTGGTTGCATATATCTTTTACAGACAGGTATTTTCAAAAGACCATAGAGTGTATATGCCAGAGAACATGCTGCAAGTACACGTGACATTCTACGGTAGCAAGAGTATAATCTCTTTCTGTTATTTTTTTTATAGCAATCTGATGAAGTATACATGAACATCACTGGGGGGGAGGAGGGGGGAACAAAAACACCAGCAGATGGTAGAACGAAGTCTTTCCCTGGTATCTCTTACGTAGTCCAAAGAGTTGCATCAAAGATGAATTTGGCAGCAATAGTAATATGGATTGCAAACTAAGACACCCAGGAATCATCATCTCTACCAAGCAGTTATGGTTTTAGTCATCATGACATCTAGTTCCTCTCCTCTGTTCTCTCTCTTAGTAATGTTTAGTTCACCACCTACATAGATCATTACTATGTAAACTTTAAAAGCAAACAAAAGCAGGTAATACATAAACGCATCTGGCACAAATTGAACTGCAAAATCTGTTATTGATAGTGCTTGTTACAGAGAGCCACCCATACAAACATCTCTAATGGTGAGAAAACAACTCCAGGTCAGCAATAGTCTTAAAACTATGTATCCTCAATGCCTGTGCTTGCAGGAACATCATACCAGGTAGAGACACCTGTAACCCAGGAGGCAGGGGAGTTGTATTCTCTTCCTCATCAGTGATCTTGTCTGACTGGGGACATGAGGGCAAAACCAAAGCACATCTTATACTTCCCTTGGTGTTACCTGTTGTTCCCCACATGAAGACAGTCATTGGACTCACCTGTGGCTATTGGCTGGTTACAACTTTTAGATCTCTGTGTGTCATTACAGTATTTTTGTTATTCTTATTTTAATAGCGCTGTGAAAAATTCCCCTGTAGTCACATGCCTATTGACATTTTAATATGTGTTGAACACGTGCAGGATTTGGTTTAGGGCTGCACCATCTGGAAGGCACAGGAGACTGTTTCCTTCTGCATTGCCGTGGAGTGAGATAATCTGAATGGGGTGCTAGTGCCAGAGTATGATTCTGATGTCCATGCTACACCCTTCCAATGTTTATATAGAAAGATGATTAGTGGTTTATTCTCCCATTCTGGTTTAGCAATGACTATCCCCCTACATGACTTCTTGAAATACCAAGCCCAATTTCTGTTATCCTGCACCTTCAGCAGTTCAGCTGAAGCTAAATTGTAAAGCTCAGCCAGATCAAGGCTTCTCAGCAACTGAAATTTGTCATCCCAAGTGCTAGAGGCTGCATGACTTGCTGATTGTGCCACAGGAAAATGATGGGGAGAAGGGACAGAACCACTCTGTTGCCTTGGAAAGGGGTAGGATAGGATAGGAAAGGGGACTTGCTGCTGGAAGCATGCTGCTTTCGTCCCCTATCAGAATCACTCCAGGATCCTTATCTGCTAATCACCAATTAGTCACTATTTCCTTTCTCTTTCCTAAACATGGTTTGTATTCTTCCCTGAGCCAAGATCCCTGTGGCAATTTTACAATTGCAAGTCATGGCAGGCAGAACACCCTGCCCAATAAATTTGCATCCTAACTGAAACAATTCACCATCTAGTATAACCATTCTTTATTAAGATTTGTGGTAGATTTTATGGATGCTTTGAGGGCTTTGCTAATGGAATACCATTCGCCTGGGTACTCCAGCACATCTGAATGGTTCCTTGGATCACAGTTTTGCATACATACAGTCAATTGGAAGTATTACAGTGTTCCATCACATGAAGTGAAAATTTCCAATTCATTGCTGAAGTCTAATTTTCTTTCCTATTTTAGGGCCAAATGAACTTGATTGCAGTCTGATTATGGATTCTGGAGATACTGTTTATACAGAATTTTACTTTGAAGACCAGGTAACTTTATGTATATATGGCCTCTCTTTAGA
>VYZV01031960.1:166816-222165 GCA_013401275.1 Pandion haliaetus | reverse complement strand
TCCAGCCCATGGGGGTGAACGTGGAGCAGTGTGTGACTGGAGAGCAGCCCGCGGAAAGGACCCGCGCCAGGGAAGTTTGTGAGGAACTGCAGAACGCGGAAAGGACCCACGTTGGAGAAGTTGGTGAAGGACTGTCTCCCGTGGGAGGGACCCCACGGTGGAGCAGGGGACGAGTGAGGAATCTTCCCCCTGAGGAAAACAGCGGCAGAGACGATGTGTGGCGAGCTGACTCAACCCCGATCCCCTGTTCCCCTGTGCTGCCGGGGGAAGGAGGTAGAAAGAACCGGGAATGGAGCTGAACTGGGAAGGTGGGAGGGGTGGGGGGAGGTATTCTGACGTTTGGTTTTCCTTCCTAATATCCGTGGTTTTGATTTGATTTGTAGTCAATTAAATTGAGTTTGTTTTTTTTCCCCAAGTTGAGCCTGTCTTTTGCCCGTGACCATAAGTGGGCACTGAGTTTGGAAAAAGAAAATCCCCTCAGAAATACTGTGCTGCCACTGCTGAGCATTAACCCCCTGCATCATCTTCCAGGATCTGTGCAAGTTTTAGCCAAGTCATTTAAATATATAAACACTGTGGTATGGGAAAAGGAGACTGGTCTACCTAATCCAAAGCTCTGCATCTGACAGTGGCCTCAGCCAGACACCACTTTGCAGGAAGATACGAGACCCTCACTGTTCCTCAGTGTGTTCAATACTATCATCGATCAGCAATGAACACTTCTGTTCCATGCCCGATGTCTGAAAAAAATGAGATTTTATCTAAGCTGGAAAGTGCTTTGTTTGTTAATATCTATCTGCACTTCTACAGCAGATCAGAGTCAGATTTTTACCCCCTTTGCTTCTTGTGAGTGGTATTGTACTCTGGAAGCTGCTCAGGGCTGTTAGTGAGCCCACCTCTGGGGCAAGGTGCTCTGGCCCGGGAGGTGGCCCAGAGGGGGTAAAGTTTGGCTTACAGCTCCTCTAAAGCCAATGAGGCTGCAAAGGAGTGAACAGGCAGGCAGTTCACTACACGAGATATTTAAAAGGAAAGGGAAAACAAGCAGATTCCTGCCTAGCTTTTAAAATAACAGGAGGGCCTGATTTCTTCTGCTATATAAGAGAGGAAAATGAGCAGAAAAGGAAATGCTGAAATCAGAGACCTCTCCTGAAGTAATATGTACATGATATTTTCCAGCTGCTTAATTCTCTGCGGTCTCCTGTGGGTCATCTCTCAGACATGCTGGTCACCTCTCCCCAGGCCTGCTCCAAGCAATGTGGAATTTGTCATGTTTGTCTCTTCTGAGGGGGGAAACGCGTGCAGACAGTCTCTGGGATTATGTGCATGCACACAGTGGCCTGAGGACCAAATTATCAAAGAGATGGCAAGAAAAGGGACACTGGGGAAGAGTTTGTCATCATTAAACTGAGTTACTGTAACAGTAATGGCTAATCAGTGGGGTTTGGTGACTTTCCTAGCCTGGGCTGTAAAGTAGGTCTTCCCGACACACAGCAGTGTAAATAAGTCTAATGGAAACTATTATTTTTACTTTTCTTCTTTAACATTTCTTTCTTGTTCTTGCAGAAGTTGAAAGTCAAGCATTCATGTAAGTGCAGACACTTTGGAGGAGCACCTTCACAGCAGCAGGACTCATGGCAGCATTTCCATTTTCTTTGCAGGGATTTAGAGCTCTGCTGTCAAAACAGGCCGAGTCCCACAGCACAGGATCTTAGCGCATGAACAAAGCTTTGAAAATATATTTTGAATAAAATACCTACAGGATAAAACTGAGAAGCCCCTCTTAAAGTAGTAAACCCAGACAAAATTACATGAATGAAGCTAGTGGTGTAAGACAATTCAGTGTGGCAATGGCTAAAAGAGAGCCCTTCAGCTGTGAAAGCAAGTTTGAAGCTCTGAAGCAGAGGTATCAAACACGCCTGCAGCATTCATCCCTGATGTTTTCCTTCTCTTGTAGGTAAATCCCACACAGTCCCTCAGATGCAGTATTCCCTTCTCCAGAGATGCTGCATGAAATCAAAAGTAAGTTATATTTTGTGGCATAAACACAGTGTTTAAGATTCAAAGCACAAAGTCTACCAAGCTGTGATTCTATGCTTAGTAACTTTGGTCTTTTCAGATAAAAAATTACTAACATTTATATTTCAGAGAAATTTCTGAAATGCAGCATTGGCTTATCCCTCAGAGAGAGTGAGGGACAAGGTTCTTAGAGTCCATCTCTGGAGGGCTTACTTAAATAACCTAAATGATAAAAATGCACACTTCTCCCTCAAAAGAAAATAACAAGCCCACACTATTAAAAGACCTGAAGAGTCCTGGTTTGATTCACTATTCAGGCAGTGATAAAGCAGCACATCAAGCACAAGCTTAGGAGACAAACCATCTCTTCCTGTAAACTGGTGAAACCCCACTGATTTCAGTGGGGTTCTGGAAAGTTGTTCCAGCCAAAAGTTGGGCTGTTAGGATGAGGGGCCCAATCCTGCAGGGCTCACTCCAATTCTGTAAGCATTTCAATTGCTCCATTGATCAAAGGGCAGCCCTCAGTCCTGACCAAAAATGTCACACATCTGCCTTAATTATGCCTAGGAATAGGCTCCAGGACAACCTTTTTCATGCTCCTGGACTGGTTTTGAGAGCATCCACAGCACTAGCACTCCCCTGAGACAGGATGAAAAGAAGCTTCTGCAGCCTCTGCCTTCCCACCTCTTTTTGCAGTGGTGCTGTCAGATAAAAATGAGGACCCAGAGTGCTTGCCTGCCCTGGGATGCCTTCAAGAAAGGCTCTGAAACTGTCTACTTAAGGGCAGGTAGCATTTGTATGCACATGTGGACTGTCTATATGGGACAGTAGATGCCACATTTATGGAGTTGCGGATTTTAGAGAGATCTTGGGAGTGTTTTGAAAAGTGTGTGTGAACATGGCATTTATTTACACTGCGTAAGTGAGGATTAGGGAACCAGCCTTATAGTGTGGGCTATAAAGAAGAAATAGCCCAGAGCAGCAGACCAATCAATTACATTTCTCAAGCTGTTTGTTATTAACCAGGCCTGGCCACAGCATATGTTAAAAACCAAAGTTCTTGCTGAGAACCACAAATGAGGTTTCCTTCTGGTTTCTCTGCTTGGGTAATTTCAGTGTCCTGTTTACAAAGTGCCCCTGTGTTCTCATTCACTACACAAAGAAATTCCACCACTGTAAGCGCCAGCCCTGAGCCTGGGACTCACCAAGAGGGGTTTGGGCAGGTTGTCATCCTCACAGATGGCTGTTAGCAAGAGGCCAAAGAGCTTCCCAGGAGCGGCAGATGTTGAGGAGAGGGGTGCATTGTCCAAGTGAGTGCCTGGGCCACGCCAAAAAGCCCAATTTATGATAGATCTTTTCCTTTTAAATGACTTTTGGCTTAAGTCTGGGAAAAGAGAAAGGTGTTTATTAGAAGAAATGCATTTCAATTCTAATTCCAGTATTTGTTTTGTGGTGGTTGCTATAGTTTCAAGGGAAAAATGTCATGAACTCAACTAACTCCTTGGCATCCGGCTCAGCTTAATCCACCATGCACATACCTGTGCGTGTGTGTGTGGAGAATGTGCTGCCTTACTCAGGCTCTTAAGAGGATCGCCAACATCTACACTGCACTGCTGGACAACAGCGTCAGCACTTACCGCTAAGTGAGGGATGGCAAACCTCAGCCCACTGACTTCACACGGAGCTGGACTATGCTAAATAACTCATCTCCCACCCACAGGTGCAAAACCACAGACCTTATTTGGAAAAAAGTAGTACAGAAACACCACTACCCTCACTTTGGCTTGCTGTCCAGAGGCATCCTAGCTCTCCTGGCAATGGGGGAGAGCACTTGCTCTCCCCACAAGTAACACCAGAGAATGAACTAATGGGGTGAGACATTTTCAGACTAGGAAAAGTCACTGCCATTGCTCTCTTCTCCACAAAGCAAGCATATCATTAGTGTCCTCGCTCCAAGCATTTGCTGACCATGGCCTGCGGATGGTGCCTGCCCTTTAATCAATGCCTTCCAGATGGCATTACAGCATGCTGCCAACACGCTGATGGGCTGAGTTGGTCTTCATTTATTTTAACGTAATTGCTGAGATAACCTAAAGAACACCACTAATTGAAGCTCTTATTTGCAGTGTACAGAGAAGGAAATACTGGCATTGGGATAAAAAAAGAGTTTTTTTCATATGATCTTTCTCAACATCAGCCAGTGTAAAGTCTTCTTAACAGCATGGGCTACTGCTAAGGGTGGGTTGAGACTGTTTATGATTAAAGTGCTAACTGGGAAAAACTTATTCTGATATATTTTTCCTTTTCTAGATGTTTTCAAAGCCAGTCAGCTTTGATTTAGTTGCTTGCCTACCCTATGCACCTTTCTATTAGCTGATTCTTCCACCTGGTCAAACATTTTGCTTTCTGCTGTTGTAGAGGGCAGAGGGTAGAAGCAAAACTTGCAGAAGTAAGGAATGTAGTATAATACCATTTCTTTTCTCTCCTATACTTTACTACATTTGTTTTTTAGCCCAGATAGCGATGTTCGTTATACGTCATTCCATTCTAGGAGATCATGCTCCCTTTGGGAATGGGTGGAAGTCTTTTCATTAGAGGCTTACAGGATGAAAAGTTACAGTTTAACTCAAAATGTGAACATATGAATGTGAAAGCCTGATGAAAAATTCTCTTCAAAATAATAAAGGATATACATTTTAAGCAGTCCAAAGCTTCATGAAATATAAGCTTGGCAGTGTCTAAGGCTTTACTTGACACGTCATGTTTTGGGAGAACATAACTAACCTGTAACTTTCAAAATGACATTTTTTTTCTTTCAGATGAGCTGGATATTAGCACGTGAATATGGTTTGCTTCAGTTGGAGTTCTATTCACACAACGGCAAATACATATTGGTGGTTTTTTCTGGCAACCATGTAGATCTCAGTGGAAGCAAAAATTAAGAAGAGATGCTATTTTGGAACAAGGAATAGAAGAAGTAAAAAAAAAAAGGGGTCTTAAAATTAGGAACTTTTCTTAGCTGCTCACTGTTTGCTCCACTCTCAAAAGCCATGGCTCAAACGGACAATGTGAGCAACGGGTAATTGTGATGAACGGCAGCTCTCTCCTGGGACAGGAAGGAAATCTTAATCTGTGTTCTTCAACATATCAGAGCAGAAACCAAGAACTGATGTACAGCAATGAAATGTCATGACACTTACAAAACTAACATTCACTGAACAACAGGAAAACTCATCCTTTTCATATCCCCTTTTCTAAGGGGGTTGAGAAGTCTTAAGGTAAACAGCAGATGAGAAGGGGAGGATGTACACTTTCTTTTCTTGAACCTGTGCAAAGTTACAACACTAGGAGAAGCCCAGCCTCCTCTCAGCCAAGACAGATACCAATTACTGCTCAGCAGAAGTACTTCCATACAAAAGCATCAGGGCCTTGCTCTGGTGTATTATTCTAGGCCAGAATCAGAAAAAAAGCAATACTTCTTTGGTTGCAGATCTTGCTCTGAGCTCACAGCAGCCACCTATTCTGCTAATATTTTACATGCAGGGAATTTCTATTCATAGGTAGTATTCCAGCTATGCAAGTGGTATTTCCTCTTCTTGCAAACTAATCAGAAACTTCTAAATAAAACCTCAGATCTATTTAACAATGTAGCAGCCTTCCTGATCAAATACCTAACTGTCAAACAGTTTTCAAAGATTTTCTTTCTGTATTAAGACCAACTTGTTGAAATTTTGCTTTCTCTTTCGACAGACGATTAAATAATAATTTGGATTACAGACTAGCCACTGACAGCAGTCGGTTCTTTCAAGTTAAACTTTAAGTGAATCAGTATTTACAATACTTTTTAGACATGTGCTCATGAGCATTAGTTAATGGCTATGTTTAACCGGTAGGTGACCATTCCTGTTATGTGCTGAAAGGCTGCAGAAGTGGCAACAGAAACACTCCAGTTCTTCCACACAGTAAATTCTTCTGTACTTTTTTTAACCATCCTGCCAGGACAGCTGATGCAACTACACCACCACAGTTGGTGTCCACACAGCTACTTATTTGACATGACGGCCATTTGTCAGTCATGTCTGCTTGTCAACACCTACAACACTGCCTAAACATGGTGCATGCTGGTACAACTGGGCAGCTACCCCTTGCTGCCTCCAGAAGGGACAGCATGTCCAGCACAGTGGTATTGGTGCAGGGAAGTGATGGCAGGGAGGATTACACAGCATGTGTGGCAGTGAAATGTGGGGTTACAGACTCCGCTCCCAGTAAATTTGCCCTGTATGTGGTAGTGTGCCTAGCAGCTACCTAACAACAACAGAGATTTTGGCTTGCTGATCTGAAGATGAGCCCAAAACCAGATCATAGCCTTGGCTTGCACACAGGTACCCTTTGCCATTTTCCAAAACTGAAATAGGTGAGAAGGAGTTGGGAAGAGCACAACGACCTGCGCTATATGCAAGATAATCTGATTTGCAAGCAGCCAGACCTATACATCACTTTAAAAGGTTTTGTCTGATAAAGTAGGAAAGGTGAATGGACTAAAAACCTCTTTCTCCCATTTAGCACAGACCCTGTGCATGACTTGCAGGCTGCTGCAGGCTTCTGCTGCCCCAAAGCCAGCCTCGCCTCCCCTCCTGTGGCTTACACAGCACCGCTGACAACACATCTGCATTAGAACTTTACAGGCCTGATTTACATTTCTATTTTCTCTTGCCAGTCAACGTCAGCTGCCAAGCGGGGCCTGTAAACCTAATTACACCCCTTTGCTAGATTGCCTCATTCTTAAAATATGCCATGAAGTAATATATGATACAAATTACTGGGGAGGGGGGATGAAGGCGTGTGGAAAGGAAATTAATTTATATAAAATGCAATCAATTTCTGGAATAATTTGTAATAGACACTGGTATAGCCTCACTATATTTAATTTCTAAAAATGTTACAAATGGATTCTATTCATATATTGTGGGAGATCTTGGCTATTGGGGAGTGCACAGGATAACAGTGTGCATGTTATATTTATTATTATACTGTCATTAATGGTGAAGTAGGGCAGAGTTCCTAACTAAGCTGAGTATGCCAGTGTGTTAAGCACAATAAAAACACACCATGGATGCATCCTTCCCCTACAGAGTTTTTAGTCTAAAGCCCCAATCCTGTAAAAATCTCTGTATTTTACCCATGAGCAGTGAGCAGTCATTGTGTCATTGACAACAGTGCAAAACAGAGAGCAGGTGCTCATATTTCTGTAGCATCAAAGCCAAAGGCAGAAGAAAATATTACTGTCTTCATTTTACTCTGAGAACTGAAATAAAGAAGTTGTATTCACTCACTTCATCTAGGTACTCAAGTACATGCCTCAAGTACAAGGCTTTGCCACGTGAGGGTCCCAGTGAGGCAGGTGTGTAGTCCTAAGTACCTTGTTGAGATAAAGGATGCTGCCAAACGTTGCATGGGAATTCTGTGCCGAAGTGAAGCCTTGACTCCTGAACCGTAAAACCACTCTGCCTTGCTACAGAGCACAGAAAGGGCTGCAGAGGGAAGCTCAGCTAACAGACTTACAAAAAATTGCAGGAGATCTTGTCTTTCTTCTGCAGGTTTTCAAACAACCATTTGACAAGCAGCTTGTCAAAATGCAACTTACAAAGATGACACATATACAACAGCACACTTAAATCAGGGAGAGCTACACTGCAAATCCCCCATACAGCCGGAAGGTACACCTGCATGCTCCTCTTTGCTTTCGACCACCCCCATATCCCGGCGTGTTTGCTTTCTGTAGCAGAGCCAGGGAGGTAGCTGGGCTCTGGGCGAATGATGCTGGGGCAAGCGGGGCAACGTACCGTTCAGCTGCTGGCACACAGCCAGGCGGCTTGGCTTCAGCACAAACTGGCACTGCAGCTCCTGGGGCAGCTGCTCCGTCAAGAAGGACCCCTGGAGCTGCCTGGGGCAGGCACAGTGCTTTGATCCATGGGGCATAGCGTCGCGAATGTGGCTCATTTTAATTCCAAAGGGATATTCATGTCCTGTTCAAAGAGAAATCATAATAATCTGTGTTGGATTGACTGGAGACTTGCAAAACTCCATCTGCCTTGGAGGAAAAGCAGATTTTGCATGCTGGCCTGCAGCACTTTCTCTCTCAGTAATCTCAGAATTTATGCTTTTCTGCATATTTACATGGACATAAATCATACACTAGCAGATATGGAGTTACTGTGTTTGGTGTAAACAGATGTAAAAGTAAAATCAAACCTATCACAGCTGTATCATATAAAAGCCCATCAGAAAAAATAAAAGTGACTATTTCTGAATTAAATATTTATTCTTTCTACTGCTTTACTTGCGACACTGAAAGTTTAAGTACTGGTTGCTCATATTCTAGCGAGAAATGAGATTTTGGGAGCAGTCAATTTTTTACTGAGCATGCAAAACCAAAGAATCCAGTCTGAAAGTGATCCTCCCTGCCTCTCCATGGTAAATGCAACAGCCATCAACTCAGTCAAACGAGACACAATTACAGTTCCTGTCTGAGGCTGAAACAGGAAGGAAATGTTAATCACAGGGCTAATGCAAATGAGCTGCACTCGGCATTAACCAGTATCTTTGGAGACTAAACAGAGGCAATTCATTTCTGGAGGAGCTTTCTAAAATGCCACCAGGAAGATATTTTTCAGACTTGTCTAAAGACCTGGTGGCTGAAATATATTAAACACGGGCACAATGTTAAGACATTTTAGTTAACTTGCACTTAGGCTTGAACACTGATAGTGAAAGACACGTTATTTGAGATTATACATAGTGTGAAGCAGAAGCACAGTCAAACTCTGTTTCTGATGTCTACCTGTGATAAAAGCTGGCTTTATCTAATAAACCTTTGCATAAATATCAAGAACAGCATCAGTTTTATATCAGGTTCTTCTTTTCCAAGGATTGTAACTTGAATTTGCAGTGAGAGAGAGTCAGACAATTAGAAAGGCCTTTCCCATTTCTGAATTTTCTGGTTCTATGTTTAAAAGCAGATTTTATCTGAAGAAGTTACACATAATAGTCAGAAGGACAAAGTCTGGTATGTTTCAGAGACAAAACGGTTTGCACTGTCTATAAGGTGCACAAGTTAGACATTTTATAAATATTAATGTTGTCTGACTCCAGCAAAGCATTTCATAGAATCAGAGAATGGTTTGAGTTGGAAGGGACCTCAAAGATCATCTAGTTCCAACCCCCCTGCCATGGGCAGGGACATCTTTCACTAGACCAGGTTGCTTAAAGCCCCATCCAACCTGGTCTTGAATATTTCCAGTGATGGGGCACCTACAACCTCTCCAGGCAACCTGTTCCAGTGCCTCACCACCCTCACAGTGAAGAACTTCTTCCTTATATCTAATCTAAATCTACGCTCCTGCAGTTTAAAACTGTTACCCCTTGTCCTATCACTACATGCCCTTGTAAAAAGTCCCTCTCCATCTTCCTTATAAGTCCCCTTTAGGTACTGGAAGGCTGCAATAAGGTCTCCCCGGAGCCTTCTCTTCTCCAGGCTGAACAACCCCAACTCTCTCAGCCTGTCTTCATAGGAGAGGTGCTCCAGCCCTCTGATCATCTTCAGGGCCCTCCTCTGGACTCATTTGTAGCTAAGGCCACTTTAAGAAGGAATTCTAAGATTTACTGGCGTTAGATTTGCAGGAGGAAAACAGAAAATCCACAAATTTTTCTTGTTGTAATCATCTGTGAACTCATATAGCTCAAGTAATGCCAGGCTTCTACAGGGAATGGTTCTTAATAATGGGAAGGGATTTGTTCTCAGTGAATCATGGGCCAAAATCAAATCACTCCATCCAATCACTTCAGAGCTTTGGGTTGATTCCTGGGGAGGAAAGGTTTCAAAAAGCATTTTAGAAAGTGAATAAGCAATAATTTTCTCCTAATCAGAGGGGAGCTGTCAGCCAGTAAGAGAAATACAGGATTGGAAAGGACCTCTTAAATCAGTTAACTTGAATTGTGGAAGAACAGAACATTTCTCAAAACTCTGCTGACTTTTGCTGAGGAGGGGAGTAAACAATGCTATGGAAGTGTAGGAAGAAATATGGTAAAGTTGGACCGGCTCCAGGAGAGGAGGTGAGTGAGTAGAGAGGCTGACTGTAGAAAGACTGAGGCTCATGCAGCAAAACGGGGGCAGAAATAAATGAACTTTTTTAACCTCTTAGTGACACAAGCAGACAATTGCTCTTCAAAACAAAGGATCAGCATCTGAGTAGCTCCCCAAATAGGCAAACCTGCGTGACAGGGAAGTAAGAGAAAAAACAGGAAAAACAAAACAAAAGGGGAAAAAAGAAGTATTTCTTGCTTCCTTCAGCACTAAAAACTGAGTGAATGTTGAAAAACAAAACCATGTCAAGAACTTACCAATAAGAGGGTAAGGAGCATCTTCTCTTCCTGAAATCACCCACAGCTTGTAGTCTTTTTCGGAGCCCTTCAAAATCAAAATTAAGAATAAGTTTTCCAGCCATTAATAACAGGTTCGCATTAGGTTTCTCACAATATAAGGATAATCTGCACCTTGCAAGTGGGGTCAAAGGAATCCCCTTTACTTTTGCAGCGCCCAAATCTGCCACCAGCAAAGCTTCTGAATTGTGTCTGTCATGTGCAATGTGGTTTATGTGACTATGGTCCGGCTCTGAGCAGTGAGAGGGGCTCGAGCCCATCATTTCTGAAGGAAGAGGGGGAGATTTGCCCCAGTTCTTTCACTGCTCCTGAAAGCAGAGGGATGGAGGTCAGAGCCTGCGGGACTCAGGATGGCTTTTGAGGCCAGACCAAGATGTTAGCCATAACAGCCCCTCCCCCCTCCCCCCCATGGCTGAATCGGTCCCCAGCCCACGTGCCTCCCCACTCCCAGGAGGCTGGAAATGAGGCAGCCCGCAGCATGAAGGGGAACTCTGGCCCCGGGTGCTACTCCAGGCTCCCGCCATCACTGAGCAGCACCCAGCCCCAATGAGACACAGGTCTGATCCCCTGTAGGGATTATGGATAAGCAGCATGAAGCAGAGACCTGCTGCAGAGTGTGTGGCAGACAGCACGCAGTTCGTGTGAGCTAAGGTGACCCTTCAGCTCCGTCCTGAGTATCAGGGTAATCGCATCCTCCAAGACATGCTCTGGCACACAGGCACCCCCAGCCTCACACCTGAGACCCCTGCTCCACCATCTCCCCAGCTCCTCTACATCCCCTGCAAGCAGGAGGAGCTCAGGCTCACCAGCCAAGAGCATCCCATGCTCTGCGCTGGAGAGCAAGACAGAAGCACCTTTGCCTGAGACCTGAGCCTGCGCTGACGATGCCAAGGAGAGGATGGCACCCAGCGGCCTCCTGGCACTCAGTGCTGCCGCCAAATCGCCTCGTAGGGCTACCATTGGCCCTTTTGTGCAGCCCTTTTCTGTGCGAGGACTTGGGAGCGCTGGATGGTGCTTTAAGACCGCTGAGCCCTCTTTTAAAATTTACAGTGGAGAGGATAAATTTACATCAAAGGAGACAACTTCCAGAGGACTGGAGAATGTGAACATCTTTGGGAAAAGCTGTATAAAACTGCTGATTTTAAAGCAAATTCTAAATATTGCCTTTAGCGTAAATATACAAGTCAATGTTGCAGTTTAATTGAAGAAGGAGAATAGTACATTATTTCAGATATGATGGTGAGACAACTGAAATAACAACAATGACATTTAATATAAACCACTCTCAGTACAAAAGGTAATAGCAAGTGGATAAATACACTGTATGAAAAGTGATCTATCATACCTTAAATGCCTTTTCAGTAACACTGCTAAATCAGGATAATTAAAATCTAAAAGTTTTCTGGCTACAAAAGGTTATAAATACCTCATGACAGTTTTTATTTAGCTCTAAAATTAAATCCTACCTCCTTTCAAACAGATTTGCCTACTATCCTGCATTGTCTGGATCTTCACCCAGCGTCCCCAAAGGTCTTGAGACTGTTTCTACTTGCTGCACGCACCGGGTGTAATGCTGATACACCCAATAAAGCCTTCGCAGTTTGCTCTCTGACTGACAGAGCTTTCTGGCCCATATTAGCACTGCTGTTAAGTTAGCTAGCAGGGGGCAGAAGTAAAATAAATAGGCTTTGGAGACATCTCTGATGCCTCAGGGCAAGCAGCCAGAAGCAAATAAATACAGCTGAGGAGCACAAGAAAGGGTATTTACTTTTCCTTTTAAACATATATATGAAAGGGTTCGTTGCTGTGAAGGGGAAGCAGGGGAAGGGGAAGAGCTAGTAAGAGCAGTTTCAGAAGGCAGACTGCTCATCTTTCAACTGCAAATGTTGTCCTTTATGGGCTTTATGTGGCCATTTGTCAGCATAAATGTGACTGTCCAAGAAAAATCAGGACGTGTACTTACGGAGCTGGGAAACCCAAGGCCCTTCTTTCTGCCCCACTTGATAATTTGGAACAGATGATCAATGCCATTTTGCACAAACTAGTTGTCATTTTACTAGAGAAACCACAGAGGGGAAAACCCTGATGTGTTAAACCAGAGTGAACTCAGCCAAAGTAATAGCCCCATTAATCACACAACATGTGAAATGTAGTTTTTATAATTGCCATTGAAAAGTCGTAGAGCTCCTTTCAAGTGGTTCTCTCTTGACATAAATAAAAAACCTCGAGACGGCACATAAAGAAAAGCTTCCTCACAGTCAGAACAATCCTACAAGGGGGTTGGGTGTCTGATTGATACATAGGCTACAGCTTAATTTATTTAGCTTGTTTGATTTTATTGCTAATCTTATGATATGCCTCTAATGAAAAAGGCCTTATGCTATGAAGATGCGGTGAAAAAATGTAGTATATTACTTGAGCAAATAATTCTGCAGGCAAGGTTTTACATCTTTTGGATGGCTTTTATTCTTTTTCCACTTGAAATAAAAATGTAAAGAGGAGGAAATGGTTGATTATGATACATATAAAAGAACACAAAGCTGAAACCTAATCAGCTCCTCCTCCTGCTCATCTCAAACAAAATATTCTCTTCCAATACTACCATTTTCGTGTTTTTTCTGTACACAAAATAAGGAAGTGCAAATGACACCCATAAAATGGGTAAAAATGAAGCACATCATAATGAAGACTTGCACTTGTAATATAGCACAGTCTCTTGATTTTTGGTGCAGACAGGGAGACGATCTGCAATTAAAATCCTAATTTTAACTCACATCTTGTCCTTTTCACCTTGCAGTCCCTCCATCAACTCCAGACCTACCTTAATCGGACAGACTGCTGGATCCTGAGCTCAGGCCAGAGCCCCAGCCTTGGTGTAAATGGGATGGTGTAAATGAGCCATAACAAGATGGCTAGACAGAAATTGCTGTGCCTGGGAAATACCAGGCTAGCAGAATAAGCCCCTGGATGCATTAAAAGCCTGTATAATTTAGGGATAATGAATGCTAGGGAAGGCAAATTCTGAGGTTACTCTAACTTTTGCTGGGGGTCTCCAGAAGCCCCACGGAAGCACAACAGTGGCATTTTGGTCATATTTGACTCTTTACACTCAGGGTTGTGGTAAGGAAAGACTTGTCAGATTCCATGAAATGAGATAAACATATGCATCATGAGTAAGACATTTAAAAAAATCTTGTTACCCAAACAGCAGACTGACAGGCCACTTAAAAAGCTGTCATCCAGGAGCTTCTATGACCATTGATGTTGGCTGGAGCCACATTGTGGAACAATGAGAGAAACAGAATAAGGGAGCCAGAGTTCTTGTCCCTGGCACTGATTCATTACTAAACCTAAGGCACTACCTTGTCTGGTTTAGAGCAAAGGGAGCCATTTGAAGCAGTACTCGATCTACTAGGAATCGCTGCATCTACTTGGTGCCCTACGCTGCATTATCATAAGTCCCATAAAAGCCTTTTTCCAAATAGTTTCAGGACATTGCTTAAATTGGGTGCATTCAGATTCTGTGCAATCACTCAGTTATATTCATATCTCATGTAGCACTAAAGGTACATGGATAGAGTATCTGATTTGGACACTTGAGAGCAGTGCTTGTACTTGTAATCTGGGGACACAGCTGATCATGTATGGTTGCACATTTTTAAACCAATTTAAGCAATGAAGTATGCAAAAGGAGCTGTATCAAACTTTCACTTCTTGTGTCAAGATATCTCCTCTTAGGCATCGGCAAAATAGATTTAAAAGCAACTTCAAATGTGACGGATCCCTTACAGGGATGAGAGACTTGTTCAAAACTTCTAAGGCACTTGATGATCTCTGGAAGTCTATATATTAACAAGGCACTTTTGCTTCATTTCAACAACAATGAATTGCTATGGTAAAGGATCTAATTAATGTTCATATCCTAAAACTTGGAAACAGTGCAAGAGAAGATTTGATTATTAAAAGTGGCTAAAAAAAGACTCATTAAAACTGGTGCAAGGACTTACATTAATTCCCAGCTGCTGCAGGGCCATCAGAATTACATCATTTGCTGTATCAACATTGGTTACACTTAAGGTTTTTGACTGTGAACAGAAAAAAGGAGAAGGGGAAAGTGGCATTTAAAATTTGGATTTGCAAAGAGTATCTGAAGTACAATAGCTCTGCATAATTCATTGTTGGAAGAATTGAGAGCATCCTGTTAAAATTTTACTTGATAAGTAAGTTATACTACACAGATAAAGATCCAGCTGTCTGAGACCAAGGTTTGATTCCTCTGCCTTGTCACATACTTTCTGTATTTGCTCCCTGCTTCCTCAACAGCTCCATCAGATTACTGGGGACAAGACCTCCACATTAAATTATGCAAAAAGACACAGCCACTAACTGCACTTTAGACACTGCATAATGTATGGTTTGATTAATTTAAAAGCATGCAAGTTTCCTTTGAAAAAATGAAACATTTCAGTGAGTTTTTTCAGTGAAATAAGAGGTTCTTATACCAATTGTTAATAATTTCTGTCCTTTTTTACTGAAGATCTCCCTGGTAAGAACATACCGTACACAGGCTGTTCATCTTTATATCCTTTGCCACATTCTACATAGATTTCTCAAAGCTAGATTTGGCTTAGTACCAGAAGCACTTCCTCATGGTAATCTTTCATCCAGTTAAAATGCTATGTCTCCAGCATCCTCCAGAATCTGCTGATCGGCAGTATGGAAAAGCATGGATCAGCAGAAACACTGCTTTCTAAATAGCTACAGCGACCAGCATGAAGTGCCAAACTTTGTGCTGGAGGAAGCACTGCCTTCCACAAGGCAGTCTTTCCAGAGTGAGATTTCAGCACCTGCTGCCTGGCACCAGTATTACTCCTGTACAACTGGGCAATGCTCTGTACCTGGGTACCATGTGTTGCTCTTATGCAGGGCAGCACATTTCAAACACAACGGGATTAATGACTCCATCCTCAGCCCCACCGGGATGTGGCAGCACCACTGCCATCACTTTGCAGAGGCAAGAAAAAGTAGGGAAAGCTTGTCCAGAGTGGTTTTTGCTTGCACCATCACACCCATGCTGGCCTCACTTCCTAGCCGACAGGCAGCTCCCACACATCAAGCACAAATTAGTAAGCCCTCTCTAGAAGCATGCTAGTTTGGCTCTGCTAACAAGACTACACAGCTTTGGATTGCAGCTGGTTCATGGCCAGCCTAAAGCCCTGGCAGAACAAACACATGCCTGCTGCAACAAAGCGCCCAGGCATATCCAATGGCCCAAAGAAGGGAAGGTGGCAGAGCCAGGATGTAAATGTTCACTGCCAGTCCCAAGACAGTTTGCTATACCCTTCTACCCCGTGTAGCATACCAATTTTATACTGGCCATAGGATGTTCAGGTGAAACAACCCCCTGACGTTTTGCATTTAGAAAAGATCTGAGCTGTACATTTTTATAAGTCCCTGATGGTAACAAGCTGCCATGGCAATCAAAGGGAAGTAGTGAGAATACTGTATATCTTGCTTCAGGACATGTCTGAACGCTCATACCATAAAAAATTTAACACTTGCCTGAAGCAATGACATCTGGCTCTCAGGAGTAGGTCAGCACATTTGCGTAAGCTTTGCTCTTGGCTAGAATATAATAAAATGGTTTGTACCTTGTGTTCAGCCTTCCCTACCCCCCAAAAATGAAATAATTCTTTGGAATCTCCAGCTGCTGTAGCACAGGGACCACAGTGCCATAAGAACTATTTGCATCACAAAGTTTCCATCTGTTCCTCCTCTGTTTTATTACTGATAATAGCTAGACTACAGTGTGTCGTTTCTAGGACTGTCAGCATCAGGAAACCATATTTGGCACGTGAGCTAATTATAGCTAAGGAGAAAAGACATTTAAAAAAAAACCCAACAAACCCTGGTACAAGAGTGCAACACCTGAGTGCATGTATGATTTATAGATATTTACACCTGAGCACACCTTCATCTGCATTTGAACTATCACAGTTATTGTTATAGTTTATCAACATTTGTCTTAGCAACCTGGCAATTCTAACTATTATTGTTTACCTTAATAACGATTTTCTGAAAAGAAGGCAGACTCCTTTACGCTTATGTCTATGCAAATACAGAATTCTAAGTGGAGATTCACTGTTGGGCAAAGACCTCCAATGAAGTCTAACTTCTGTGAAAATTTCTCGTGTCCTTGCAAATGCTCTTTAGGCTTCTGAGCATGAAATACAGATCTTACAAGCACAGTTAGAAAGAAAAGACAAATGTATAAGAAGCAGAAGAAGAATGGATTGATTATCACTGAATGCTAGGGTGTCCCTAGGGAACTGGCCTTGTACAAGAATTCAGTCTAAACTGGTTAAAAATGACCTAGTAAAAAAGGTGCAAATCACCCTTCCTTTACCCATTTACCTTCTCCCTATAAATTTACTAGCATCAGTTAGTTGATGAAAAACGTGCTTAAGGCAATTTCATTGTGTTCATATACACAGCTTTACTGACTTACGATCATTATAAACAATAAACCACATTGCAACTTTGCAGAATTGAATGAAGGCAGCTGTGGGTTTAGATCAGTTTTACAAGCAAAAAAAAAGGGTACATTGTACTGGCATTTCTGAAGATGCTTACACATAAGTTCTGCTAGAGTTGTTTCTTGGGACTTCACACTGTACAGTCTTTAGTTTGTGTGCCAGAACCAGTATTTCTTACCAAGCACACTGTCTTTAAAACGGAACTCATGTATTAAACACAGGAAACAAACATTTCAGGGCTGCATATGCCAAGCCTTTTAAAAAGGCTGGATCCTCAAAGAAGGTTGCAAAACAAAGGAACACTCCCAATATCCAAAGGATTTACAGGTGACTAGCACTTATAGGTGATGTGGATTTAGACCCCATTTAGGTAAAAAACACTTACATATGCACAAGTACCCACGTCCTTTGCAATTATCTTCAGAGGAATGCTTTTAGGATAGTCTTTTTCCTTCTCTTCTCTTATTCGACTGCAAAACAAGTACAAAACAAGTAAATTTTTAATATTGTAAACATAAATAGCAAGATGGAGATTTAAATAGCAATCAAGCAGTAACTGGATAAGAAGCAGATTTTTTACAGATGTACTGCAGCAGAAAGATCTCTGAGGACAAGAAAGCATCCAGCAGTATCTGGAAGGGATGCTGACTGTGGCTCCCTGTAATGCCTGCTGCATTAAAGTTCATTGTACAAATCAGAGTAAGCAGCAGAGAAACTGGATTTAAAAAATCAATCTAAAACTACCCATCATTGTGATGTCTCAGTCTGCACTACAGGCTCCTACTGGAATCAGTTACACCCCATTGTATGGACCAGTTCAAAGGACTGAACAGAAGAGTGAATTAGAAACTGTCCCCAGCAAGTATGATTCAGACAACCCCAGGAACCCTGAAGAATCAGATAAAGACACAAACCTCAACCAGCAGAACTAAGTGACCAGAAAACAAAACCACCACTAGTAGTTTTCTGTCCACTGACTGAAATAAGACAGCTCTATTTACACAAACCTTCCCACCATTCCCTCCAGCTTGGGGTACATTTTGTAAGACCGAAATACAGCCAGCCATGAGCAGGAGATAGGTTAGAGCAGAGGTTCCTGAGCTGGGCTTGCTTAGGTGCCATCACCATGGAAAGAGCCCCAGGCTCAACTAGAGCGATGGTGGCAGAGGCTCCTACAGCTGTTTAGGGAAGGGACCATGTGTGATAGGAATCGCTCCAGTTTTGTGCTGAGCCGTGTTCAGATACAGGGAAGCATTTCCCTCCTTGCGTAGAGATCGTTACATGAACGGCACATACCATCTTCTGCAGGGAGAAGACATGAGATCATTTTTTTCTTAATATCACTTAGAAAGAGCTTATCTATCATGATGGCATAGGCACCACAGCTTGGGAATCACTGGTCTAGATGATGGGGACTCTTTTCAGTGTCTTCAAAGACTGTGTAATAAAGTACCTTTGCAAAAAAGACAGCCATGTTTCCTTTTGTTCTGCAGACCTGCAAGAATTACACAAAAAGAGGAACAAATCAGCCATCATTCTAATACCAGAATAGCCCGTGTACAAACCACAGCGGAACAGACTGATTCTTGTTGCAATTTCCGTAAATACCTACAAAAACTAAAAGGTTTTTGAATGAAAAATCTGTTTCCCTGCCACAAATTAACTGAAAAGCCTGCCACAGAGATCAGAAGGCCCAGTTACCATTTTTTGCCACAGAAGTTAAAGCTTTACCAGTGAATTCAGTAGGCAATGGTTTGAGTTCTTAAACTAATGTCCAAATAGGAGGGCACTTTAAAATAAGGACTTAATTCAAAAGTTTAAAGGTATTTCCTCAGGTACATAGACTTCTTTCCACTTTCACTGTTCTAATTCTCTTCTTATTTACTACTTAATCACACATCACAAAGTACACATAAGCCACAATGAAAAAAGGTCCCATTGTACTTAGTAGGGTTTAACTTCAGACATGTTAAGGCTTATCTCGTTTATCTTAATCTCATTTATACAATTTCAAGGATACAAACTGTCCAGTTAAATGTAGCTAATAATAGGATAGTGCAAGGAATCTAACCTAATTTTGCTTCAACTTTCTTGATTTAAATCCTGTACCAGATGGAGTAACTGCTATTTCCCACTGCTGCTTCTGCAGATCAAGTCCTTCAAATATTCAAAGTAGGCATTTAGGGAACTATAAACCTACTGAATGATGCTGTGAGGGTAATGCACTTTATAAACATTAAAAACTTGATTCTGCTTTGGCTGCTTCAATTCTGTCGGATATGCATCTACAGACTCATGCATGGCATTTTAGATTTTTCTGTGTACCTCCAGACATAAAATAACTTCACTTCCATAAAATCTGACTCTGTTTTTATTGAAGCTATTTCTTTCCTATCCAACTACTTTCTGATAGCTATAAAGGATCACGTACTGTCTCTAGATCAAAGCTCATGTTTATTGGCAAGAGTTCAATGGAAAATCAATAGAAAATTTCAGCTTTGTTTCAGGACTATTAAGTGAAAAAAACATAAACAGCACAACCAGCTCAATAGAGAGCAGTTTGTGCACAGCATTCTCTTTGGATATGGACAATGTGACATACAAATTAAGCTGCATGCGTCAGCTTTTGCTCTCTGTTGGTAAAGAGGAAAATGTATTTTTCAAGATCCAGCCAAATTACTGTGGCTAAGCAGCTGGGATTTCAGGGGGATGGTGCCCTCCCTTATCCAAAGTGACGACAGAGCCCTCCTGCTGAGACTAAAATTAGCCTAATCACTGAAATTACCTCTGCAGCCCTTATGTGTCCTACAGTCAATGCTGCAAAGATGGACCAAAAATCTTTCTCTCTATTAAAATTCAGAGATTCTGCTTTAAGAGGAATTTTGACATTTTCTCTGGCACAATTAAACTAAAAAGAGAAATAGGACAAGGTCAGTATTTCACTGTATGTTTCCTGCTACTTCCAATACAAGCTCTTCTGTTTAAAAGTGTCCTACAAGAGTCTCTTTGATCCTTTCATTAGCTTGGCTGTTTGCTATTTGTAGTTCATCTCATTAATTAGCCAAGATGTTTGTCAAGTTATACTAAAAAAAAAAAGAATTTCCACTGAGCAAGTCTGCAGCACAGGCAGTGCTTTGCCAAATCATGTATTTTCTCAAATTCTTAAGTGATAAGCAAGTATCACTGCCACATTTGCAGAGAAACAGAAGGGTAAGTGACTTGCTTACAGCAGAAGGCATCCGTTTAAGAATCAGTAAGTGCATGCTTCTCACATTCACTGGTACTGAAATGAATCCGTGATAACTCTCATTACCTGTCAGCCTAAAAATATTTAAGTAACTTGGCAAATAAAACATACCTTAGTTCTTACCTGAAATTTGCCACACAGTTTGTCGTGGGCCAGCCCAAAACAAAGGACCTCTCTGGGTCCGTGCTGCCTTCACAGACTTCTTCTGTACAAAATGCTGTCCACATCTCACAGAGACGTGCTTGGCACTTTAGCTTGAAATGAGAGTGCGACCTGCCAGCAGAAATCCACAGGTATGTCACACACATGAAAACAGAGCAAGGCAGGTTAAACAACTCAGTTTCTTCTTCCTTCAGGCACATGTGAAGCTTGCATTGGAGCTGATGGAAGAAGCACTTCTGCTTTAGTTAAAGAAAACAATGTTTTATTTGGGTTGCATATAAAAATACACCAACTTCTGATCTAAATGGGACCAACAGATATCTTATATGTGGGATAAATACGTTGCTTGTTGCATCCCTGGACATCCCCCTTCTTCAGGGAAAACTGCCCATGTCTAGAGTTCCCCTCCAAATCTCATCACGAGGTAAAGATTGCCACTTGTGTTGGACTCTCCTTTCAGTGACTTTAAGGCCATTGAGGAGTTTACAGTATAGTTGGATTGCTTAGCCCCAGAGTCAACAACTATGGTGAGTTTAAGTAGTGACAACTATGCCAGAGCAAATGAAGCAATCCTGAAGAAAGAACAAGCAGAAAACTGCCATTTGTGTTAACTACAGCACAGGTTACATACAGCCTCCACAAACCAGCTGCATGGTAGCTTTAGGCCCACACCACTTGAAGAATGAGCCAGGATTTCGTGCATTCTCAAAGTATCTACTCATCTACAAGGAAGATACATAATTTCCCCAATTTTTTAAAATTTGGCCCTTCCTGTATTTTATCCTACTGAACATTAGAGTACAGTAAAGGTCAAATTTACAGAATTTCACATTTTAATTTCGACTCTTTTCTTCCACTTAATTTCTCATAATAAGTCTCCTTCATTTGTAGGATCAGTAGGCACCAGTGCAATGTGAGAAACAAGTGAAATCTCACAAAGTCAGTCCAGCTCTGTAGCAATGCAACAGCCACTCATTTCAAGCCTTGCAGACTGAATTACCTGAGCTATGGTTCTCCTGGGCCAGCAGGGAAAGGCTGGAGGAAAAGCCTTTCCTCCTGAAAAAGTTTTTTCCTTCTAATCCAAGGACTGCAAGCAAGAGCATGTCAGATCGTCACTGTGTTGCAAACATGGATGCAGACAGTGCCAGGCACCATGGTGATTAGTGCTCTACAAATAAATATGCCAGGTAAGGAGTTTTTTAGAGCTTTGATAGATATGGACTACCCTCTCTGAGATTAGTCTCATTTACTAGGTATTTGATTTAGGACAGACTGAACTAATAGTCTGAAACATGAAAGTACTTGAACCTTGCGGCTTTAAAGAGGACATAGATGAACTTGCAGTACCCCTGACTCATCTGAGGTTTCCAGCTGACATTGTGCTAACAGGTGTAGTGGGGTAGTGCACCACTAATAACCCAGCAGCGCTTAGAGTGGTGGGCAAGAAAGGACCATCAATGCATATCACACCTGGCAAAAAGGTGCACTTCAATTAGATCGCTATAAAATACTGTAAAATACCATCTCAATTTCATGTATTGTTTAAACTAAAGGCTAAACTAAGCTGACCATGGTGTTTACTGATCAGCTGTACATTTCACCTCTCTTTATCACATTTTGTTACCCCATCAAAAGTAGAGGAGAATATTTCAACATGCTCGTCAACAAATCAGTTTGTGGTGCAGCAAGTAAGATCTGTCAACAATAGAGAAATAACTGTAACTGACTGACCACAGAATGAACTGTGAAAATGCAGCTTTATGAAAAAATACAGCTCTAAATTCTAATGTAGATGTTAATAAATGGATGCCTAGTCTGACTCCACTGAATCAATCCGTTGACCTTCCCCTTCTCCTCAATTTCTCTTTCCCATTACCCAGTACAGTGAACTCTCTACATGCTGTTTCACTTTTTTAACATTTACAGTTCATAAAGCCAGACCCCTACAGTGCCAGTAGCGGGTGTCAGCAGGGTGTTGGCAGAAGCACAAAGATGTTCTTCAGTCATGCTTGATGTATATTCTTACTCCGTTTGCCATGCGTAGTCACAGCTCTCAGCTATTATCAGTATGCAAGTGGCCTGGTTTCCAGAGGCAATGAAACAGTAGCCTCCATTAACATCTAAAGAGCCTGAAGTATCATTTTATCTCTATCTGCCATGTTCTTTATGCAATCCATGGGTTCTCAGCATTTGCAAATTGTGGGTCTTCCATTTAATTGCCAAAGCATTAGCTCTAGAAATGAATGCATCATCACTGCCTAACGAAGCAGCATGACTGAACATTTAAAAAATGGGAAGAGTAACAATCTAACGAAGATTTTATTCTTCTTTTAAAGGAAGTAAGTCTCCTTGCAAGTGTTACACTGTCAATATCAGGCAGATCCAGAGTCCACTGAAATCAACAGAAAAATCATGAACATCAATGGTGTAGGTATTGACACACCCCAAACTGTGCCACCTCTGCAGATTAAACTCAGTTCCTTTTGCTTTCTGTAAGTGGCAATTGGATACCTTGCTGCCATTAACAGATGGAAGATTAACTTCTCACTGGATTTGCTAATCTTCTTAATAGGACCCTCTGACAAAAGCATTAATGGATATACTGTGAGATTGCTACTGTAATTCCATGTATGCACTCAACCATTAATTTCTATGTCCAGCCACCTTGGGAAAATAACCTTAAAATGCATGTATATATATGCATGTATGTATTACAAAGGAAAAAGAGGAAGACATTTCTCTGTGCCTCTCACACAAAAACTTACGTGAGAAACCTCGATCATTGAACTGACAGATCCTTGAAATATTTACTCTGCCAAATAAAACCACACACTCTCTGTAAGAAATCTAATCAATATATAGAAAACAGTGTAACATTTTACATACTTAACATTGGTTTACTGAGAAAAACTCTTTCAGTTAATGAATGTATGGCTTAATCCTCACATGAAGGCAGTAAAGGACAGGGCAGCAGAGAGAGAAGCACAGCATGTCAGAATTTTTCTTATTTTTTTATAAGCTGGGCTAATATATGATCTGAAAAGATAACAGTCTACATTTCAAAAATTATTAGAAAGTAGCAGAAAACAAACCCACAGGCACCTTGTCCAAAGTCATACATGGACTGGTTGTGGAGAGGACTTACCCTTCACAAATTTCCATGGGAGCAATGCCAATTCAGTGCCTTTAAGCATGAGGTCAGTGCTGTACAGGAGTTTACTCAGCAAGCTCAGAGGCCACAAGACACTTGTTGCCCTCTTTAGGAAAAATTTGTACCCGTTTGCTGATCATACGAAGTCTAATTATACATGAGCTCCCTTTGTACAGTGACTGGCTACCCGCAGCTGAGCTGACACCAGTACAGCGCTGAGCTGTACCTGAGATATCTTGGGTGTTCATATGCCCCAAGCTGAAAAACTACTCAACACAAAAGAGTATTACAAATTTTTAGCACCTTCACAAGGAATAATTCTGAAGTTAAATCAGATTCAACTGTATCATTAATTCTGTCCTGGTGACCTGCTGCCTTGACTGTGCATCAGCTATTAAAAAGCCAGTAACAATCAGTAGTCACGGCCACATAGCAATACACACCACTCAGGTTTTCTCTCTAGGAATCAGCAATGGTATTTTAGTGTGAGATAGCTTTAAAAATGCTGATTTTTAAGTAGTATTCATTAGTGACAGCTCTGATGCTTTAATTGCTGACAAGGCAGCTGTAGAGAGAATATCCAATTAGTTCTTTAAAATAAATGAAGTAGTATCACTCAAAATACTGTTTTTACCATTTCTAGCAGAGACTTGCCCCCCCCTCCCTCTTTTTCATATGCAGAAGCACAATTTGTTCTCTTCTACCTTCTTCAAACATTGCAGACTCTTCACCACATTAAATCAAATGCTGTAAGAAATGTTATTACTCCCTGGGGACCAGATTTTGGAGTGGTTACACTGAGTAGTGCTTTCCCATGCAAATAGTCCCATTGGGACCCAGCCAAACCTGCAGTAACGTGCAGCTCAGTCTGGGGTTGTAACATCGCTTCTGCTCAGCACGCTGAGCAGGGAAGGAGGGATTCATCTCTCCTGACTTTAGTCTTCTACATTGCAGGAGCTAAGCTAGTGGACTGTGCCCACTGAATAGCCAGTGGACAGAGTGGGAGACTCCCAAGAGCATGACTCCCCTCACCCACCATCGACAGTCTTTCAGAGCCAGGTGAGTTCACTGCAGGAAGGTGCTGGTTTTCCCTCAGTGACTATAAGAGGAGCCTAGAAGCCTAGGTAAGTTGCAAATATAAAGATTAAAGTAGGTGAGGTGAATGCCACCCTAAACATGATGCAAACATAAATAAATACAGTAACAATGCTATTACTGCTACTGCTGGTAGAATAGCAGGATTTCCCCTAAATATCCTGATGTTCACCACCCACCCGTAGTGGAACATCTTTTGGGTAAAACACCCTCTGTGTTGTCACAACACATCAAATGAGAGAGTTCAGCTGGNNNACACAGCTCAGATTTCTATAGAAAACACAGATTTGTTCTGGCTTTCCCCAGAAGTGTCTGAAACAACTTCTTAAGCAAAAAGACACATTGCAAAAGCCCAGGATTCGCATCGAGATTACCCACCCTGTGAAACCACAAACACGGTGCCTAACAGAGAATAAAGCTGCATCAGGATTTTTTATTATTATTTCCCCAAAACCCAAAACAAGAGAAAGCAACCTCTAAAATTGCCTTAAATCACAAATGCTGCATGAACATGGCATGCCAGACATAGCTTGTAAATCTGATTTAATTGTGAATGGTAGAGTGAATAATCAGAGCTCAGCAGCAAGCCTGATTACACATGAACACTACCCAGACTGCTCAGCATCATGTCCCTTCCCCTTCCTCACACTCCTCCTGGCACAGCACAACCTACAGAGATGGACACCGCAATGCCGCCTGCAATCTCTATTTTTATACAGCTGCTCATCACTGTTGTGTATCAAAGCATCTTCCAGGTAAGCGTTAAGACCTCTAACCCCTCTGCGACACAGCCACCGGTGTTACATACACCCCATAGGACTGAAGATGACCTGTCTAAAACACAACAGCTGTTTGAAAGCAGCACAACAGAGGCAGCCGAGCACCAATGAGTCTTTTCTATGACACTGCGCTCCCCAAGCAGGGAAGATGATACAACACAAGCAATATATTCAAGAACATCTGATGCTTCTTTAAAATGTTGTGTCCTGGAATTCCTCTATGGCTATGGGGTTTTCAAAGGTGCCTGGAGAGGTCAGGCACCTAACATCCACTGACCAAATAAAAAGCTTCCTTATGTTTTAGGGAAGATCTACTACTAAAAAAACATTATGGAAATCCACGTTATGCTCCACTGAGAAAAAGGGCTGCTCTGCAGGAGCAGTGCCTGAGGTGCCATACTCACTTGGACTTGGCAACAACCAGAAGGTCTGTGAAGAGGAAAAGGTGTCGCTCCTGGGTTTGCAGACCTGTCTTCAGCTGCACGTGGCCATCCAGGATGAACATTCGGTTGTGGCACATGAAAGACTGCACAAGGGGGCACGCCTCTGGGCTGATGGGAGAGAAGCAGCCTTCCCTGCAAAAGGAAACAAGGGGATTAAAGGCAAGTAAATCAGCCGATTGCCTGTGAGTGAGAACCAGGCGGTAACTTCCCATACCTGCTGCCAAAAGGCAATTTATTTGACCAAATTTCAGTGAAAGGTGAGAGGGACAATGAAGATAATTCAGCAGTCTGATTCTGACACAAAATCTGTTAGGGACTGTCCTCACTGAGTCTTTTACAGCCCAAGCACATGGATAGCATTTAGCAAAGGAAAATAATTTAAATATAACCCTCTCCATTTTGTTTATTTGTATTTTTCTCCCTTTGTATTGAAGTCTTAGAGAAAATACTGCACCTTCTGTAGGCTCTCCATAAAAAGAGAGGAGACATATGCATGATGAATGGATAACTGCACACCCACCTCGGTCAGAAGAGGACTCGTATTCAGGGTTAAAAGCAATTTATAGAAATTATTCAGAACCAAGGACAAACATAAGGTGCAACTGAACCTTGCTAGAGAGAGACCACATACTAGATGCAACATGAGAAGAGGCTGCTCAGCCTCTCTCTCTCCCAGCACACAACCCACAAGCATTGAAGTAAGCTCCTGTTGCAGGGTTCGGTTCTGTGACTGAAGCACAGCTATGATTGTCTGTGGCTGTGGTACGTAGGGGCTGCTGGATAATACAAACCCAGGTCCATGGGGGAAGGATCAGGCTCCCTCCTGGAAGACACTGATCTTTTCTAAGGAGGTATCGAGTAGGTTGCAGTCCAAGATTACTGATGGTGGAGACAAGATTCCCGCAACCCCTCCTGATCTAACTGTTCTATATAAAGTAGTTGAATAGTTATTGAGGCAGAAATTAGAGTTTCTCTAACACGATGGTCAGCTAACTCACCCAGACAGGATAACCCTAGTTTCTGAACCCTGCCCTAACAAATGTCTATTTATATGGAGCCGAACTGAACGAATGCGAGGGTCTGAGGGGAGGACACTCCTCCTCTAGGGCTCTCTAGAAGCTGGCTGCAAGTCAGGCTCTCCCTTGGAAAGCCAGAGACATGGTTTCAAATTCTCCGAGGCAGGTGAGAGAACTGAACCTGGGTGTCCTACACCCTAGTGTACCTTAAATAATGAATTTCTGGATTAAAGGCAGGACTGATCAGCATCTTTACTCATGATTTTTAAATGCAGCTTTTCAATTAATTGCTTTCCCTAGAGGTGCCTCCAAATGAACCACTTCCCTTTGGTTGAATGAATCAGTTCAATTTTTATTCAAAAGCATTTATTTTTTCTTGTTAAAAAAAAGAAAAATTAAGCTAACACTTGGCAGGATCAGGTTGGCAAGGAAAGGCTGAAGTCAGCAGCTTTGCAATAGTAGTTTATTCCTGGTCCCGCTGGAATGGATGACAAACACCTAGCGACTTTGCTGGGAGAAGAAACGGACCTTATCCAGTGGAAGTCACAAAACAAATGGGAGAGATATGAAAGAAAACAAGGGTGGGCAGAGAAAACCTTCAAAGAAGGTCATAAACCTTCTTGTACCTCTCTTAGAGCCTGGATGATTCCCGACACTTCTCTCCTTGATGCCTGTGGCTAGATTACTCAGGAAATTATTTAGGAAATCCTGACAGCTGGGAGAGAAAGGATAAGCTCTGAGATTGGCCTACATTAGCAGGACACACTTTCACTGATCTGTAAGGAGCTGGTGAGGATCTCTACCTGCTGGGGAGAGCCTTGTTTGGCCTTGGATTCTCCTTTCTGGCTGGGAGCCTGAGTTTTTGAAAGAAATCCTCAACTTAATTTGTCTTAAACTGTGTCTTAATCTTGTCTTTCATTACCTACCTCTTCAGGGAAGAGAGAAAGAAGGGGAATGACTTTCAGAATTAATAATGCAAACCTGTGTTATTTGATCATTCCTAAGCAGAAAGGGTGTCTGGGAGTGTGGAGGTTAAAGCAGAGAGAGGAGTTTTGGTCCAATACAACAGTGATACATGCTGTGTGGCCAGCAACAGGAGGCAGGGAACAGCAAGCATCCCTCCTACGCTGCCACTTCTGTGGGACTGGAAATTCACCAATTCACCAGTTCCTCAGTGACTGATAGGTTACTGGGACTCAATTTCATAAACTCCGTAGCAGCACTTGGCACAGAAACTTAAGCAGATATCAGGAATGACAACGAGCCCACCTGCATGAAAGCCATGCATGGCCTTTGCCTCAAAGGTTAAGTCAGGGAAATACTTATATCTGAACCCAGTAACAATAACAGTTAGAAAAAAACCTTTCATGTTAAACTGCTGTACCCAAATCAGCAGAAACATTCATGAAATCATACTGAAGTGCCTGCCCCCACTGACATTCCTGTAGAGTCAGGCTCTCATGTCTCCATATAGGCAACTCTATTTGATTATTCCTGTTTGTACATTTTCTACATCCTGATTTGTAAGCCCAGGAACCTCACAAGTTAAACTAAAAAAAAATCTTTGTCACATAGGTAAGCAAATGAAGGTGTAGTAGGTTTATTAATGCCAGCAGGGCCAAATTAAACTTGGTTTTAGAACAAGAAAATGCAACAACATAAATTAGTTATTTTAATAAAATCTGCCTTTTGACCCAGTGCCTTTCAAGCATATCATCTCAACTTTAATAAGCACTCTTGTAAAAAAAAAAGTGAAAGCCTTAAAAAAAGTGGAAATATTTACTTCCTTTGAAACAAAGTGGAAAAAATCAAAGCCATTAATTCATCCAGAACCTTCTAAAGCCTCAGGATGAAGGAACATGGAGGAAATTCACCAGCAGTGACAAAAATGTCTTTTGGAAAGCATGCTTTTGATCCTCTCAATTAATGTTCTATTGTTACAAGACATGAATGAAACCCAAGTTTTGTTACATTGAAGAAAATGCAGATCAGTAATACCCTCAGGCATAGGGATTTATATAAGAGAGGTATTCTTGGAGTTCAGCTTTTAAGGGCTCAATGATTTTTCTGGCCATTAAATGGGTCTAATTTTAAAAATGTGCTAAGCACTCAAATACTGATTCTTTGAAAATTCCTTTTAATAGAATTATGCAAAACTTGGTACTTAAGTCAATGTGATTTGTGATATAATTTAAAAAGTAAAAGTCAGTGATGTAGGGCCTTCTCTGCCTTCTCTGTGTTCCCCTAAAATTCATTCTATGATTAACACATTTAAAAAAAACCATAAAGTAACATCTTTCCAGTTTGGCAGAAAAAAAAGCCATCATCCAGGTTTGTTAAGAAAGAACTGTGAACTGATTCCTGAAAGGTGGGGATATCCTGCAGAGTCAGCAATCAGCCATGTTCCACTTCATGCAGAAGCAAGGCTGATACTGATGTTTAGATGGCATTGCCATTGTAACGCTCTAGTGTCAAGTGGACATTTCTTCCTAAAAGTACTATTTTGGGGGTCTGAAATTTCCATGTGTGGTTTTAACCAAGGAGTAAATTCTGTAATTTGAGGATATCTACAGATATATTCTTGAGTTATTCAGGAAAAGACTCAAATCACTGTACTGGCTGAAATTAGTAGAAAGGTAATTGTAGATTTTTCTCCTGGCATTTCCAGAACCTCAATTTTTACACCTATTATTTTTCAAATTAATCAAAATAGGCATTTTGTGCCTATTCAAAAGACACAATGATTTAAAATAACTCTTCAATTTTGTAGGTGTAATAGATGAAGTTGAAATCCAAAGTAGTCAGCCAAACACTGAAAAATACATTCCCATTGCATTTAGTGTGAAAGCAAACACATCACTGCTCACTTCTTCAACCCTGTATTTACCAGAAACCATAAAAGCACAAAAAATACTTCTTCTTCCCCTGCAGAGCCTCCTTAGGGTTTCTCATTAAAACTGATACCTGAATGGCATGACCCCCAAAATGTTTATTCTTGGTGTAATGGAGATGTCAGGTTTATTCTCTATTTGTAGTGAAAACAATGAAAGAAGTTACTTTCCAAAGGCGAGTTTAGCAGCCCATGTTAAGTGGTGACTAACCCCTGGTCCAAATGTCATTTACGCCAATGGGAAGCTTTCCCTTGATTTCAGTTGATGATGCCTTCAGCCTATCTATGATTTAGATTAAGCTATAAAGTACCTCAGGAGAACAATCTGTTCCAAGGTACCTAAGCTGGAATGAGCTATTGCAGGTATCTCAGCTATATGACATCCTTCTCACGGACTGCTCATGCTCCATCCTAAACCTCACTCCCTTGTTTTGGTTATTGTTCCCTGCCAGAACTTCTCTCCGCTGATGATATCTTGGCAGCCACAGAAGGCGATTTCCTCTTACGAAGCAGCACCAATGCTCTCCGCACAACTGATACCTATTGTAATAAAATATCACTTTGCTCTTTAACCTCTGAAGTCCTTCACAAGAGGTAGGTGAGAAATGCACCTTTTCATTAGCAGCGCACTAAAATGGCAGCTATTCAAAAGGCTGAAATCTGAGTCAGCCCAGCCACATGAGAGGCTGCGCTTGGTCTGTCAAACATACATACATAATAGCTTTCCGAATTCCTCCCCCAGTGAACAACTTAGCCTATACTCATTTCAGGCATAGACACCACGAGCAAAAATACCGCACACTTGTGCCAGTGCTGAAGCCCAGGTAAGGACCAGAAGCTCTTTCCAGTTTTGTGCCTACACAAATAAACTTGCAGCTTGCAGTATAAACCTAACCTTCTTTTGGCTACAGGCTAGAGAGGCCACCAAGCAGAGCACCTGCCAACCCTCCTCATAGCGTTCAAGACAACAGACTTATTTTGTTTATCTCAAAGGCCAGTGTTGGATGGCTCTAAGGAACCAGCAATTTATCTTTTAGGAAAAAATAAAGCCAATGAATTTTCAATTTCAGTGTCTCTCAGTAAAGCATCTACTTTACCATCACTGAGCCACAGCGTTGGGCTAGAGCAACCCACTGAGAGAAGCAGAAGCTATTCACATCCTTTCAAGGCTAGCGAAAATAGCAGCTATCTGCACAGTAAGAAATGTCTACAGCCCAGCCCACATTACGGATTTTTGCCAAAAGGGATTTATCAGTCAGGGATGACATGTGATTTGTGACCAGCAGAGATACCCCCAAAAGCAAGCCTGATCTAGAAGTCAAATTCCTTCATTTTCTTAATAGAGCTTATATTGCAAATCGGGTAACAATGTTTGCTCTTTTTTTTCTGTGCCTCCTACTCAGACCCTTAAGCTCCTAAAAATTCCTGTGACAAGGAACTTCAATAGCAGCTTAATAGATGCTTGCTTCATATTTTTGCTAATGAGGCAGGCCCTGCTAACTGGAGCTTGGAAGCCAAGATGGTTTAGTGCTGGAAATCCTTAAACACATAAGACGTATTACATATCGTGTGGCTAAAGGGTATTTTGTATTCAAGATAATGAACTTAATAAGGTATTGAGAACAAGTCTTTAACCAACCAAAAAAGAGGTCCAATTTGGTGTGCAAGAGCTCCTCATCTCCCCTGAGATAAGGTGGAAAAAACCACCCAAACCTGTAACACAGCAGTAAGTACTGATCTGCCTTGCAGGGCTGCTTACAGTGCACTCAAGTGCAATATTAACATTTCAGGACTTCAACACTTATCTAATTTCATCATAAATGATAGTTTGGACATGGCTCGTATGGTATCCTAGCCAACTTGAAAAAATCATGGTAACAGATCTTCATGTTCTATATGCAAAAAGAGAAGAGTGAAAAACAAAGTGAAAGAAGAGCTTTTCTTGTATACTGAAACCAAATGCCCATGCTTGGGACTGAACACAAGACAATGGAGATGGCCCTGTTCATGCTCCTGATGAATTTAGCCTCTATCATGCTGACAGCTCATTAAAGCACATGGCTTGAAGAGTCACTCCCCATGCTAGAAAGGCTGGGGAGAGCAAGGAGGCTACAACTGCTTTAAACACAGAAGATCTAGTTCCGAAATTTATCATCAAGGGACTTTGTCTTTGAAGAACAGTTATGGAACAAGCAAAGCACAGTGTAGGTACTTGATCATTTGCTCAAGCCAGCTGTAGATGGAAAGGGGCAGAAACTGGGAGATACTACATGGTTCTGCACATTAATGCTATCTAGCTGGAGATGTCCTTGTGACGTGGCTTCTGGCTCGGCACAAACTCACAAATCACTTATAGACAGAGTAAGGAGATGAAAACATGGATGCCAACAGCCATGCCCAGTTCCCATGGCTTGCTCAGCCCAGCCTGCACTGTCCCCGCTACCTGTTTGGCACGGCCATGCAAAGACCTGCTGGCTTCAGGGCCGTGCACTCACAGCTCCTTTCGCCATGAACGAGGCTCCACACAGACGAGGCTCACCCACATAGAACAATCTGCAGCTCAGAGCCCTATTTAGACAGGCAGATTATATAAAAAAAAAATCCTCTGCATTTTTAAAGGTGCTACCTACTCCCTACTGTCACTGCCTCCTTCCAGCCACAACCAGTGCCCTTGGAGAGTCACCCACGTGCTCCGGATCTTCCCACTTCAACTCCTCATGATTTGGAATATGCATTTCATCTAAGTTTATACAGCGCTTTATTCTAATAAATAATAATTATACCTGGAGGGTGAAAGGAAGCACAAAAAGTATCAGCCTGGAGCGTAGGAGTGTTTTCCAGGAAGGTGGTAGGTAAGATATGGGCCAACACAAAGTTAGTATGCTGTTGTAATCTTACACTGACTATTTATAGAAAGGACTTGGACAGACAAGCATAAAACTCTCTTAATCATATGGGCTGCCAACCCATTTCTGAAAATCTGCCATCCACTTGATCCCTGCTATGCTAAGGGAGCTTCTTTCTTGGGATGCTGGGCATGTTTGCTTGCTGTTATCTATGGTAAATCTTATACAGTTGAAGCAGCACTTTGTGAAAACAGTGCAGCATTCCAGAAATAGCAAGTCTATTTTCTGCAGCACTCCATTAAAGTCCCCTAGGCCATCACCATCACGTACAGTAGCTTTTGTACAATGAAACAAGTGAGATCTGCTAGGTTTTTCGAAGAGCGTTAGTACTAAGTATTAAAATGCGTGCTCCTACTTTATAAGTGTGCTTTACTGGTTGCAACTTCTTTTTTACGAGTAATGTATTTCAACAAATCCGAGTCACCTCTCACCCCTGTGTTTTCCCTTACGGACTGTGCCTGTGGATCTCACAGAAAGCCCTCTGCCCTGGAGCGCGCATCAGCCCCAGCTCACAGCCTCTAGCACAGGGCTATCCTCACTCCCCCCGTGCAAGCAGCTGGACCTCAGCAAGCTACAGCAGAAAACAATGCACCCAAGATAAAGCAGTGAGTCCAATAGGGTTACGGAGCCTTTGGATCAAAATGCATTGCAACCCCCTCTCCAGCACAGACAGGGCAAGCACAAGCCTGGACAACAGAAGGAAGATGAATATTAATAGAGATTGGGAGCAAGTTTTGCTCAGATAAACTGGTAAATTTACATTTTAGGGCACAAATCAGGGCTACCACTTGTATTTAGGAAATCAGGTACCACTCCCCTGCTTCTAAAACTCTGTACACATTTTAATTCAAAATACATTATGCAAATATTTCAAATTAAATTATTCTAGGATTCTAAAAATTGTTTTATAAGTATCTGAAATCATCTTCGCATGATGTCAAAATCTTTCTAAAAGTAATAAAAATTGTGATGATGAATAACATGGTTTACACTAAATGTTCCTGTATTGTTTTTCTGTAGTCTTCCAAAAATCAGCGAATGATTAAGACTTGCAGTGAAATATCACATAGCTGTAGGGTAAAATGCATCATTAAAAAAAATCCTCGCACATTTCAGGATGGAAGCTTGGCAGCTTAACTGAAAACAAGCTGCACTAAGTAATTTCTACATAGCCAAAAGGACAACATTCTCTGCAGAGCAAATATGTACTACAGAGTGGTGGCTGGAGACAGGAAACACGCTTGTGGTTTGGTTTGCTTCCAAGGTTTTTGTTTTATTTTAACAAACAGCTGCAAGGTGTTTACTCGGAAAATTTAGCACAAGGGCAAAATTCTCTATTGGTATAAATTAGCACCACACATTTTGGTCATATTTTGCCTATTTCCACCAGAAAAGAATTTAGTGCAAGTTATTTAAATCCTACTGAAAAAGCCCTTGCAGTGTGGGTGTCCTCCAGTTCTGCTATACAGCTCTGCTAGTAATCAACAAGTTCAAGGGGTTTTGGTCCAAGTGTCCCTGAGCAGGGGGAGGACATATTCACTTGTAGAAGTCAATAAAACCTTTTTTGGCCTTTGGAAGAATCAATCCACTGTTCCCCACTGCAGTTCCCACTCATTTTTACTGAGTGACATAGCAGCACCACCTTGAGTTACTCTCCCTTTCCAGTTGCACCAGGGAAATGCCATTCCAGGCATTGTCTATCCAAACAAAGATTTCATTGTTCAGATGAAAAAAAGTCAGAAAAAAGTGACTTTTGGGGTTAAAAAAAAAAAAAAAAAGAAAAAAAAAGGGAAAAAGTAGGATGAACAGAGGGCAAAGAAAAGGCCAGAACATAACACCCCAGCACTGCAGTTCTGCACCATGGTTGTCTGGGTTTTTTGGAGCTTCTCGTGGCCTATAAGAAGTCTGGAGGCACAAGCTACCTTTCCCACTTGCACCCTGGTTCCTTCCTACCCATTCCAAGGAAGCATACAGGGGAGCACTCTGGGATCTCCGTTTCACCCATGACCCCCTAGGAGGATCCAACATTATTTTAGTAGCCTGAAGGGATAAGGTTTCTGCCCTACCTTAATTTTGGGGGGAAGCAGCAATCACAATTGGGACATTTAATCCCACTTAATCACAACTGGGATATTTAAAAGCCTAGCTCAACTGCATTGATTCTGAGTTACCTCATGGACGAAACTAAGCTTTCCTTTAAAAGGGGGTTTCAAATATCTTCTTGCAAACTGTATTACAAGAGTTCAGCACAGGTCATGTAATAGCCAGGAATTCTGGGCTACCAAAAATAGTCAGGACATGCTGCAGACCTCTGCAGAAACAGGTCATTTCAAGCTGAGGTGCACATGAGGTAAAAAGATGGTGTGGGCATCTTTAGAAACCACTTCTGAGGTGAAAAGATTGGTGTGGGCATCTTTAGAAACCCCTTCTGGACCATCATGTATGGCTGTTAGTGAGCCTGCTTGTATCTACCTATCCTGTCATCTGCAGCTACATATTACACGTGCTGTAGATGGGCACGAATAAGGCACTTAAGTGACCATGTCCTTTTAAGAGGGAAACAGCATTTCCTAGGTGACAGCCTACGTTTATTGTCTGTCAGTCACCTCTCAATTATTGGGTAATACCAGGGGGGCTGCTCATGGTCTCTCAAAGTCTCATTGCTCAACAGTCATTCCCCCTTAGCCTCTGATTTTCCCATTCTTCAAGAAGTAATGCAGCTAGGCTCTTCCCCTCCTCGGCTCATGCCACCTGGGTAGAGTCTGCAGTTAGGCAACAATGAGTTTTAAGAAAAACAAGGGCATTCAAAACAGTGCCAGACTTTATAAATATGTGGCCAGGTAAAGCAAACCTGGAATCCACCAGCTGCTGTTCCCTGACTGCCCTTTTTCAGGAGAAAACTTGCTGATTATGAACAAAGTAATCACATACAAAGTGACCCATAAATAGCTGCAAGTACTGCCTTTAAAAGATAAGCCCCTTCACCACACTTTATCCTCCTGCAAGCTGCAGCTCTCATTGAAGCCGCTGCTGCCCAGCCGTTCCTGTATCCCCACAACTGTGGGACACTGTGGGCTGAACTCCACAAAGCTCCACTGTAGATGTGAAGGGAGGATCTGCCCAGCCCTTGTATTGGCTTAAGTTTTTTAAGGACCGCTTCTCTATGAGGGATGACCAATATGGGTGCTGCATGGAAGACCGGATTGTCACTTCACTGCACCTGTCCCAGCTGTAACAGGAACAAATCTGGCTTTGGTTTGCCTCAAGGGCTTTAAACCATATTTTGATACTAGTACTACAGCACAGGAATTATCCTATTACAGTTAAGAGATTACTTGATATGCCTGCCGCTGCCAGCTAGTGCAAGTGTAATGACCTAGATTCCTTACGAACAGCCAGCAGACAAATTAGTTGCAGCCACATACACCTGTTTGCTCTCCTATAACTAACTCCCTACATATTCAACGAGTTTTTCGCATAGCTACTCAGGCAGGTTAGTCAGAGGTTTCTATTCCACCAGTGATCTGAGCTGGGGAAAAAAGCTGTTATAGAACTCCCCACATCCCTGCACTTGATGGTAATTACTTTACATAAGGGAGAAGCGAGCACAAGCCAGTTACCTGTAAAGAACGGCAGCCTGGAGGAGGGGAAAACACAACAGCCTTTCACATGATGATGTTTTTCCGCATGTTTAGTTGACCCTTTGATAAACCAGAAGAGCTTGCCCATGTCTGATTAGTGACCTCCTTGTAGAAATGCATGTCACACTTGACACACCACCTACAGGGAAACCTGTCCTGCTCTTGGGACAGCAAAACTGAGGGGAATGGGTGTGAGGTTGCTTAGTCTGAGGGGCTCAACAACCACATTTGTTTCCAGAGGAGCTCTGATAAAATGAGATGCCTTGCAAAATACTGGATATGGTTTTACTACCAGAACATGTGGAGGGAAGAGAGGGAAGGAAAGTGGATGAAAACACCTCAGCTCTGCTTATTCATTCAGGTGAAAGTCTTTACCATTCTCTTCTGCATTTTCTGAATAAATCTGCCATGAAGACCTAGGACGCACCTAGATGCACTTAGATACCTACTCCCGCTGAATGCAGTCAGTGTTCAGTGCACAGGCTCCCTACAGAGCACACAAGGATCCAAACCAGCACGTTCATCTCAGTACTTACAACCACTTTCAGCTAGGGGACAGGACAGGCTGAATGTGGATGTGTCAGTGGGTGATATGCAAAAAATAATCCTGGGAACAGATGTAGGTCTCTCCCCTCCCAGGTAAGTGCTTTTACCATTCATCTACAGAGCCAAGCTCACTCCTGTGAACATAAGGTTTTGGTCCCAGGAATATTGCATGTCTTCTGCACAGTGGCCCAGCTTCAACAGGGGTGGGGAGAAGCAAAGTCTCCACTTACTCCAAATACCCTCTTGCTTTAGTAGTTACATCACTCCTGGGAAGCCAAAGATTAACTGCCTAAGGAGGCAGAGAGCTGAACCTGGGTGATTAATTTCCATTGAAAGCATACCCATTTCAAGGCCAGCAGTTTTGCAATGAGCAGTGGTGGTCTGCAGAGACCTGCCTAAGGAACAGGGTAGAAACACCCACCATAGCTTCCACTAAGCTTGCTAGATGGCACAAACCTTGGTTGCAACACAGACTGTGGCCTATCCCTGCCAAAATACCCAACGAGCCAGACTCCCTCCTACCTCAGCCCTGATATTGCATGTTTGGACACCACTGCCCTTTACAATTATTAAAAAACACTCCAGAAAAGTAGACTCAGCCAGAGGTTTAAAAGTGAGCAACGTTTGCAACTGGTTTTCTGAGGGCCTTGCTCTTGCCCAGGTAGGTTAAATAGGGTCTGTGGGCTAGTGGATGGAGCTTCTCAGGAGCCTCTCACAGAGCAGTGTTTAGTTCCTTGACACAGACCTGTTCAGTGCTGCCAACAGTCATGGTGTGCTGGGATGTGCAAAAGCACAGCTCTAGGTGTTGGGGGAGCTCTCTGGTCAGGAGAGTGCCTAAATAACAGAGGCACTTGGGAGGTCAGAAAGCCACTGAGATGATGTTTTTTAAGTCATGGGTTTAGATTTAGGTACCAAAATTATTCCCATGTCTTGCCCTTGAGGCTTATTATCCTTTATTGGATCTAGCCCCCAGTACTCAAACACTTAAGACATGGGCACAGAAGAAATCTAAAGACAGAGTGTTACTCCCGTGATGTGATTAAAAACTCCTCACCACCAGTTTTGCGCACCACGAGGAAACAACTGGACCAGGCGAAGCAATGCCATATCAGCCAGGAGGAGAGTTCAATGCTTATTTAATGCTGGCCCTTGTCAGCGGTGAGAGCACCAGCGGCTGCACATCAGCCTGCACATCATTAGAGGCTTTCTGCTTGTTTACACAAGATAAATGATCGCAACGTAGTCTGAGCGAGTCAGTCTGTGATTTCCTCAGGTATGCTGCTGCCCAAAATGCTTGGCCAGACTGTCATTTGGCAGAGATTTTATTGTCTAAAATCAGGGATACACAATGGCTGGACAACAGCTGTATTCTGCCAGACCTCAAGCCCTAATCCAAAAAGCCCCCAAAATGGGCTGCAGCCAAAAGCACACGTGGACAGTGATACATCTGGACAAGCAGAGCCCTGCGCTCATCCCCATGAGCGTTGCCCCTCGCTGTCTTCGTCTTAAAACTGTCACAACTCTATCCAAAGGGGAATCAGCTTAAAGCACTAGCGTTAAACTATTCGTCATTTATTGTAAAATTAATCCCTCATTTAAACTCCAATCCCTCCAAAACCCTGCTTCCAAGCCTTCCTTCTTGTTACCTCTAGTCCTTTTCTTTTAATAAAAAAGGCAGCATATCTTTGAGAGCCGCAGTTCATTTCAATCTCCAGATGTACAAACATCACTATAAGCCAGTTTGTATGTCATAAATGAAGAACTGATGGGTTTTATCAAAAACAAACATATGCACACATACACACACGCTCACACACAAAACAAAACAGAAGAAACACAGCAGGGGGACAGGAATGCCAATCTCTAAGTTAAAAGGCCATTTGAGGCCTCAGAAAGTTCACTTTGTTCCTTGTTAACAGTTAATAAAATTTTATCCCCAGCTATTACTACATAAAAATAACTTCTGCGTTCAAGCACATGGTTTAAGGAAACAATACTCCAGTGTCATAATTAGCTTAAATCAAGCATGAATTAGAAATACTATAAATAATGACAACTTGTACAATATCATCACAAGTTATTTTAATTATGTGCAATTCCATTAAAAAGGAAGAGCAATTTGATATAAGATAGTGGGTTTTTAAAAAAAAAGAAAAAAAATCACTATTTTTCTACACACTCATGTATCCTTACCTTACATAGGGAAACATGACATACTGAGGGGAGAAATCTCTGCAAGTTCTCATACAGAGATTTCTGGCCATTCAGATTAAGCATAAAATATTAAAACATCAAAACTTTTCATAAAATGGAAACTCTCAGAAAAAATCTTGATCAGAAGTTTCGAGGCTGAATTAAATCTAAAAATTAAACCCAGAAGTAAAGAACTTTTCATTTGCTTTGTTGACTGAATCTTTAGGAACAGGATTTTCCCTCCATCTTGATGACTAGAAACTTGATTTCTAATGAAACTGTGATTTTTATAACCACATGACTCCTGGAGCTGGAGCTTTATGGAAAAAGCTACGAAATATCACAAGTCAAGATAAAATGAGCGGTGCCAGTACTTCATCCCTCATATTGGGAAACTCTATGTTGTAGGATTTTGCCCTTTTTCTTCCTTTCTTTCATAAAATGGCTCTTCTGTATTCTTGAGCATATTGGAGTCTCTCACAGGACTGTAAGATGAGGAGTGGAGGACACAGGGCTGCCACCGGGGTGCTGCCACTTTGATTTTCACCTGGGGGAACCACTCTGACAATAGTGACAGCCCTTGTGCTTCCCAAAAAACCATGAGCAGCTTCAGAAAGACTGCCTTGCAAGGGCTCCTTTCCACAGCATGCCTTTTCCTAAGGGTGAACGAAGGCGTTTAAGAGCCCTCATCTTTTGTGATCACGCCATTTGGGTGGCCGAGGGCACAGGGGGAGGCTTTAGAGATGTTGTTTCAGTTGTGGACGTGCATGCCTAAGGTTGGCTACCCGTCCTCCCCGCCACCCAAGTCAGCCTCTCACAAGCCATGGGGCGGCGGGTGAGGGCCACAGCAGGGAGCAACCCCCAGGCAGGGCCTTGGGTGGCCCGACAGCCACTTCTGTCTCAAACACTGTAAATCTTCTCCTACCACCCACGGCACCAGTTTCAGAGTGACTTGTTACCCCATTATCCTCCCCCCTCACCTCCGTTTTGCATCCTTCAAGGGAACCCTCTCCCACCCAAACTGTGACACCTGCATCTGAGATGGAAGGAGGCTGGTACAGTATGTGGCCTTGCTACCTCCCATAATGGTTTTAAGCCCATCTCTCCCCATGCCACCATCACTGGTGGTGTGTAACCGCTTCGAAGGCAAAACCCCACACTGATCATACGTGTAAGGCACACACAGAAATGGGCACGCACACAGTACAGCAGCCTTTGTCTCTCAAAGCCCCTCAGATTTAGCCACGAGGCATCATCTGTCTCACACCATCCCAGGGCTGTGTCCTGCGGCAGGGTGGCCCTAGGCCATGCCCCACATGCCACCAGCAATGGCACCATCGATCAGCCAGGCTATGGCAGCCCTGGCCAAGGGTCCCGCTCCTCTGCCTGACAGGTTTTGCTGTGGTGACCGATGGGGACAGGCACCCCAGCAGCAGGGTGGCCTCAGCCGGGTGGGTGCCATCCCCACTCCACACTCAGACAAATGCTGTCATTGTGCCCAGGGGGCTGCATGAAAGCAACACCTGTCTCCACCATGATGGCCAAGGGGACAGTGGCTGCTCGGGGTGTACAGGCCCATAAAGGCCTTGTCCTGTGACAGCCAGTAAATAAAATGGCTGTGGGGCGTGACGGGGTGGCAGGCACTCCCTCTCGATGCCCCCTGTACTGTACTGGGGTGCTAAGCCTCACCAACCAAACGTGCCTCGTGGAGGTTATTTTGCTAGGCGAAATTATTTGCTACCATGGAAACAAGTGAAGAATGAGCAAAATCATTACAACTGAAATACCTATTTAACAAGTTAGTTACAATGAATTTTTATTCCCTTCCTCCCCGCAACTGGATTTGCCTGAAACACCAAATACTCATCTTCCCTGTGAAAAAGAGACAGTTAAGGCCTTCTGGCAATTTACATTTATTAGAAGACTCTATTTTTGTCTTCATCTAGTCACATAGCTTGGATCATCCACATGTCTTCTGACTAAAACCCTGAAAACACAATGTCCAAGACTTTGGGAACACTCTGTATTTGACTAGTGCCAAGTGGAATGTATTACTAGATTACACGTATGATCTTCGTTATCTGGGATATTTAGCATTTGGCATGGGACCCCTAGAAGATAACATGCCAGAATCACTTACTGTGCATTGGGAGAAGGAAGAGCAGCCTCTCCGAGAATGGCACAACACTGCTTCCACTTACAGAAGGGGAAAAAACACCTTGGAAACTTGTGAAATCCTCAGTTCTTACCTTTAATTTCTTCAACCATAAAAGTGACATAATAAAAATGGGTGGGGGTGACTTTTAGGTACTTCCTTTTCAGGTTCTTTAAAGATTTGTTCATAAAACCTTTTAAAAATTATGCTTAATTTTTTTTAAAACAGCCCCTGCTTCTAGCTTACACCAATATAACATCATAAACACGCTTCACACTGCAATAAAGAGTAGTTTCTTTACTGATATTTTAACAACTTTAGCATGTAGAGACATGTATCTATAAATGGTCATGCAGACTCAGAATTTGTGAAATTATATTAATAAGTTTCAGCATGTAAAAATATCACTTCCAAAGATCTGGTGAGGCATGTATTAGGAAAGGGGAAGCTGCCAGTGACTGCAGCACAGAATTTGGCTGTCCCTGTGAAATACCCGAGATGTGAGCAGAAGTCCACCAACGCAGAGCAGAAACTTGGTAGCTTGCGCTTTGTCATATGTGAAAATTGTCTTGAGGGACAGCAGAACAAAGGCTGAAAATTTGGCTTGAAATAACTCTTTGTTATTCTATATCAATTATTTTGAGATGACAAGACCTGATGCTTAAATTCAGGCCTCAGACATTTCTGTTTCAAGCCCATAATTTGTGTTGCACTGAAGTATATCATTAAGTTGTGCAGTTTTCATTAATGGACACAAAGAAAAAAGTAAGAGGAAAATTACAACTGCGGAACAGGTCCAGGGCCAAATATAACTAACCCCAATCCTTTGCTGATTTCATAAACATTAATGGAGTTAACAATCAAACTTATTTTTCCTGCATCTGAGTATCAGCCAAGAAAAATATCAAAAGCTTATTTTTCCAATATATTTGTAAAATAACCTTGCTCAAAGTGCTTCCAAAGAGGACATCTGATGATGTGAAACAGTCCTTACATGCCTATTCACCACTATTTTGTGAGGAAAGAGAAACTGTACAGAAAAAAGGAAGAGAAGCAAGAACAGGAGGCAACGAATAGTCTGCATATTTTCATCTCTTGGAAATAAGGGCCCAAATTCCACTATAATATCTGTACTGTTTACGGTGTTCTTCTGCTGCTTGCTTACTGTCCAGTGAGGCAGGGATTACAGCGTGGTTGCACATCTGCACACCACTGTGCCATACAGCCATCCCAGAATTCTTTTGTAGGCCAAGTATCTTGTAACTTCTTTTATATGACTGACATGGCAAGGCAAGATTTGCAAGGAAGGCTTAACTTTCATTAAACCAAATGATATAGCTGGAGAAAAAGAAGACAAACTTTTAACCACATAAAACTTTCAGATTTGCTTCTCTTTCAGGACAGAAGAAAAGGACAACAGCACAAACAAGCATCTGCTTTTTCCAGCTAGACATCTCGCCTCACTTACATTCTCATGCCATCACAGCTACAACACCACTACTGTTAAAAAACCTTAATCCTCTGAATGCTAAATAGCCATGTCCAGACGTCACAATGGTTTCTTTGAATAAATACCATTAATGAACTGTAAAATGCCCCAAAGTAAGCCTGTCCAAAGTGGGTGCCACCACATTTTATGAACGTGCCCTGTATATAAAACAAGGACACCTGACATATAAAGTGGTATAAAAATACAAACTGACTTGTGCTTCTAAGTATTTCCTGCCCTTTTGGATTTTTGCACTTGTTCATTAATTTCAACAAATATTGAGGTGAGCCAGCTGCTGAGGTGAGAGGATTCATATAAATCCTGCACAGATGTTTGCTAACTTCAGATAGGAGCTTTATTATCTACAAGTCATTAATCAACCATTAACAAGTAAGTGTTACGGAGTCCCAGTATTAAGGTTCACTGCCAGAGGAGAATAAGGGATTTTGCAGGCTGGCTGTGTCTACAAGAAGGGGAACTAAGAGCTGAGACAGGTCTGAGATGAAACATTTGGAGGAGATTAGAAAACATGAGAAGTCATTTTGTTGCTCTTCAGCTCACCTTAAGAGAAAGCACTTCACAAGAGTTAAGCATTTACACAACAAACCAAGTGGAAAGTTCAAACTTATCCATCAGTTTGGTGACGAAGAGGAATGTATTTTGCACAGCCAAACAAGGAAGTCAGGCACAGGTGAGAATTACTGCTCCTGTGAACAATAATAAACACCATCCAAAGTGTTACGCTCTAACTCATGGACTTTGAAGCTACAGAATCCCCTACTCCGGCTCCAGGGTCCTCAGACTTCACCTGATACCTCCCGCTATGACCACAGACTGCAGATCAAAGCAACAGAAGCAGCTAAATTGTTGCATACTACTAGCAGAGGACAGACATGACTGAGGCAGCATCCATCAGTTGTGAAAGCAGCAGGGTCCATCAGGTAGGCAAAGCATTGCCCTTACTGCAGAATAAGGAAACATTTTCCTCTCTTCAGTCCTCTCCATCACAAAGTTTCTGCCAACTAGCCTTACAAAAAAATCCTTCCACACACCAGATCTGGAAATAATTCTGATACAGGCTATACATGCAAGACATATTTACACTTAAGAAAGCATAAAATTCTTAGGCGAAAATGGACGTGCTGAGTATTGTCCCACTCGGTGTCTATCCATCTACGTACAATTTCTGATACTTACAGAGCAGGCAATAAAACAGACAAAAAAATAAAAGTGAAGAAAAATGTTCATGTCTGAACTCCGGCGGGCAAATGACAGAAGACTGAAATATAAGCATCAAATATAGTTAATTCTCTTAATCTCTTGTGTCTTAAGATATCTTGAAGGGAAGACATTATGGAGACGTAAGTGTATAAACTGCAGAAAACCCTGAAGTCCAAGGGCTGAGAGATCCCATCTCTTGTCCCCTGTACTCTCCAGTTATTGCTACTTCCCATAGTAATAGTCTATCTTTAATTTCACAACCTCAGTTATGAACGTGTCATCTATGCCCACAAAGGTGGTATCACAATTATGAACATAGCTACAAATAAAAGGAAGAAGTAATAGTTAAATGAAGAATAAATATGGTAGTACAGACAATCTAAACAAATCCAGTATTCTCATGAAGGGGTTACAAAATACCCATTCATCTTATTTGAAAGACCTGGAAACAAAGTCACGGCCACAGAAGAAATTTTACAGACAGAGCCAGAACACATGTTGCTGGCTCTCAGTCCTAGGCTCAGGCCACTAGACTACACAAAAAGGTGCAAATGCATTTAGGAATTCTTTTCTAAGTTTCCTCTTTTATGTCATAGCCAGCAAAGAGACCTGCAAGTCGTTTCAACTCATTTTCCTTTCCTATTTTGCAACTCTGATGTTTTCACAGAATACTTTCACAGGTTTCTGAAATACTGTGGAATTCTCCACAATGACAAATATGAAACCAGGTATTAGTTAGAACAAACACAAAAAACTTTCCAAAGCTTGCATACTGATTACTTAACACATCACAGAGTAGGAAAAAATACTCCTTACAAAGCCGTATTTTAATTTCCCTCAATAATGGTTCTTCATAAAGAGCTCTACACAGCTGGAAGCACTAACAGACTACCAGATGGTTCCCTTCTCAATAAACACTTATGTTTTGTAAGTTTAAAGTCTAATGAACTGTAGTGCAGGAAGACAAAAGTTATGTATGCAGAGTGGTTCAAATGGCAGGTCAGGGCTGGGGCTGGACAGAGGACTAGCTCCATAGAAACTCCCATTTCTGTGGTAGCTTTATGTCGGGGTAGGGAAGCAGGAGGAATGGCTGATCCTGGCAGAAGTTGAAGACAAAAAATGCTGAATGTTTCACACCCACACAACCCTACATACTCAGGCCCACAAGTGCTAATGCTGGACAGGAGAAGGCTGTGACCACCAGATCCTGGCCCCCAGCATTGTCCTAAATCAGCAGGTGCTTCCAGAGCCCCGGAAACCCTGTACCATGCAGCAGGCCATGGCAGAAACGTAGCTCAAATTAAATTGTACAATCCCACATTAAGCACGCCTTAGTTACGCCTGGCACTGCGTAAGTGTACAAGGCAGAAAGTAGGAAACATTTATCTTCTTCTGCCCATGCCATTTCCCCAGCAGGCAATCATACTGAGCAGCCCAAATGTTGCATGCCTGGTTGCAACTTGCAGAGTGGCTCTGCTTGCCCAATTGCATATAAACAGCTTAGTGTGGCAGCACTGCGGAAACCCCCTCTAGAAGATCAGCCGGCATCTGGGCTGGGTCAGCAGGCTTTATAGTTGTGCAGCTACCGAGCAGCCTGGATCGTGTTAAACAACCTGGTGTGGACAATAGCTCAAAAACATTTCAATTTTTGGGCTAAGAAACTGGAAAACACTACAGCCAGAAAAACTAAGTTACTCACCTTGAGACTGATCTAGATCTGTTAAGTGCTTTGACAAAGATCAAAGATGGTGCAGACTGGCGTCTTTGGGCCAAACTCTTCATTTTCTGATTGGAAAGAGAAACAAAATGGAATCACAGGTGAGATTCGGAACAATAACTGAATGTATACAGAGTTGTTGCAGCCAGACTCCAATTTCAGACCATGGGAAAAAGGTTGAGTTATTGCTGTCAGCAACCCTGGAGGGGGAAAATGTTTGTAAAATATCACGTATTGAGAAAAACAGGAGTGTGACCACAAAGCCAGTAATAAAGAAAAGCTGATATTAGTGTCTATACACAGATACCTGAGGTACACTGCACACCTGAAATAAACACCTAGAGCTTGTCCTCAACCACTTTTTGTCCCTTAATATTCTATCGTACTTTAAATTTATCAAATATCCAGATGGTGGTTCAAATTTCAAATGCCTCATACATTTCTGCGTCAGGTCTGACATTTACCATAAATTAAGGTTTGGATTCTACCCACCTAACCTTATGTGCTACATTGGGCTACCTTTTTTTTCCAAATTTTTAGAGATGAGGGCATTTTCCTTCCCTACTAATCTAGCTGGAGCATTACATTTTGTCTCTCAGTAGTCAATAATGACATTTTTTTCATTCTTGATTATGTGTGGGACAAAATAGGAAAGGGACAGGCAGTTCTTAGCACAGAACTAGGAAGGGAATGGGAAAAAGGACAGGCTCAGAGAATGTAGCAGGAAAAAAAAGACAAAGCATAGGGAAGAGATTAAAATTTCAGTGGCTATCAAGGAAGCATGGATTCCCATTCAGTGAAGTTGAATACTACAATAAAAATACACATTTCCCTGAGCACAAAGGTATTCACCACTGTATTCTTTCCCTCTTGCAGGCAGAAGCAGGACTAAGGAGTCCTGACCCTAACTTTGGAGCTGCTCTCTAGAACCGGTTGTGCAGCCTGCTGCCAAGGTGCGTGACCTCTCCTCTCACTGACACTCCACCAGAAGGGTGGTTGTTACCTTATTTAGCTCAAATATTTTCTCAGAATAAACTGGTGAACAAAAGGACCAGGGTTGAACTCCTCCTGAGACCCCAACAGGGCAGTATGCAATGCGAGAGCAGTCCCTTACACCAGCTTGGTAACTACTGAGAGCCCACAAACAGGTGAACCTTTGAGAGTCATGAAGTCTCTGTTCTCAGCTAATTGCAAAGCAAGACTTTCTTCCTTTATACTAAAAATAACCACTGACTACCAGGAACGGGTATGTTAGGGAACAACTGATTCTTCTGCCAGTGTATGTGCTGGATGCGGCACACATTTTGTTTGGGCAGGTGCACGCCACGCTCCCCTCAGAGAAATGAAACTCTACAGTGCTATGTGCTTTACTTGCTTTTAACAAGTGCATTCCTTGTACTCATTGCAGTGCATTTGTTATCATGTCATTTTTTTGGTTCCCCCTTTATTTATGTAGAGCACACTTGTTTGTTTTGTCAGATACTCAGTTACAGCTATTATGCAGCAATTGTTATAAATTCAACTGTGTCATTTCAATTCACCTTTAAAAATCATCCCCTCCTCCCTTTTTCTTTCATCAAAAAATAACCTTCTCAAGACTGATAAATTAAGCCTGGGAACGTTTAGCTGTCTTCTATCCAATCAGAAAATAACTGGATAATAACTTAACAGATTACTAACAACATAGATGCCTATTTTTGCTAGTTTTGAGCAAAAAGGAACGAAAATACTGCTCTAAATTTTTCCAGTGAATTAAATCGATTTGTCTTACTGATAGCAAAACTGAGAAGCTGTTAGCTTTTTTAAAAGTAGCATATCTACAAATATGAAGGCAAAAAGAGATCTGTGTAACAATGCAGTCTAACATCCTACAGAAGACAAGCCACAGATTTCCCCCAACCAGCATTTTTTGTAGGAGTTTATATAAAGCTTCAACTCCCAGTTGGAAATTTACTGCAAGTCTGATTATTGGGCAGGTGGATTTCAGGGGGTGGTTAAAACTACAGCATCTCAGCTCCTGCAAATGCAGTGAAGGTTTGTTTATGTTTTCAAAGAGATCTTAAATCCTTTGGCTTCTCAGGTCTGAAAAGGAAGCCACTGAAAAAATGCTGCATTTTAAAATCTCTCTCAATTATGGTAATTTTTTTCATGCTTGGTTTGGCAGCACTGAATAGAGCCTGTGGCTGTGAGATTCCAGTCTTGACTTAAATATCTGAGGACCAAGGTAAAGATTAGGACTACAGCAAGTTCAATAAGAGCTCAAATGACTGGCAGAGAGTCACAGAATAATTCAGGTTGGAGGGTATCCAGGAGGTCTGTGGTCCAGCCTCTCTGGACCTGCTGAGAGCAGGCTGCTCCAGACCGCCTCCAGTCCAGGTCTATGTTATCTCCCAGGATGAGATTCCACAGCCTCACCAGGCAGCCTCTTAACAGAGACCTAAGCTATTAAGCAAAGCTTACCAAAAAAAGCCTTAAAACATAAAAAGATCACTGATGAGATTTGGAAAAGGAAATTTTTCACAGCAAAAGTGAAGCGAATCAGGTCAGCTGTATGCAAATAAAAACATTACACAGAGACATTGACTACAAACAGAAAGGGGTTTTTTGTTTTTATTTTGCTATGTACAGAGTTTGGGAAGAGAAAATAAGTGACCATCATGATAACTTGAATTAATTTACTTTGAGAAGGAAGAGGACAAATTAATATTTGGCTAAGTTGGACCCAGATGCCTGCTCTTCTCAGTTTCACTGCATTTACATGTGCAAAGATGTCACCCTGGCAATGCGGAGAGGAGAAGATACATCCTGGACAGCTGTAGTGACAGCAGATGTTTGGGAGCAAAAGGAGATGCAATGACCAATTATCTAAGCGTGGGACACAGAGAAGCATTTCTCAACATGTGTCCCACATCATAACCTCCCATTTTTTCATGTAAATATTAGAAAGGTCAACACAGAGAGAAATCCTCATACTTGCTGGCTGAGTCACACCCTTGTGAAATGTATCATAAAATCAGTATCTATAATGAATGTTTACAGTGTACCAGATGCAAAGAAGATAATCTTGTACCAGTCAGGACAAACTAGAATTATTTTTGCCTTCCTCATGTTCAAAAGTTTGAGTTCCCACCCCTCTCCCCTCTGGTTCAGGTTGAACTTCATATTTTCTGCATTTCTGGTGGTGGTTGTCTTGACTGCTTTTTAACAGAAACAAAAAGTTTTGCTTTTTCAGTTGTTGGACTGCTGGTAGTATTTGGCCAGTTCCTCATCTGGCATAAATAGACATAAGGCTATAGATTTCAACAGAATGAATTTACACCAGATAACAATCAGACCTACACTCCGAAACACTGTTTTGTAAACTCTGATGGTAGGTGGTTTATGAGCAGTTCAGCCCACCATGCTGAGGACAGTAACCTTGCAAACCATCACTGAAAATGTGCTGTCTCTCCTCAGGAGTAAGAACCCCTATGGATTACAGGATTACAGTAAAGCTTTCACAAGCATCTCACAAGTCATCAGCTGGAGGAAAAATCTATTCCTGACTGCTAGTATTCAACTAATTTTGCCTCACAGTTTAAGTGGATAATGGTATTACAGGGAATTTATGTAAATTAATATATTGCTGAGTTACAATATTAATTCCCATTCTGTGAAAAAGGTAACACACAACAGCATCTGCACGATCTCTTCAAAAAATTGGAACTGAAGATAAAGCACTCTCTTGTACTTTGTGTATATCACTTAACTATATTAAGCTTATAAAGAGAATGGCAGAGCATGAATTAAATAAAGAATGCGTGAAGAAATTCATTGTACTTACTATTTCTTTTGTGATCACAAACAACTTAAGTAACAGATATACATTGTTTATAATATTTTACAAGTTTCGAGAGAAGTGAAAATCTGTGCAATAAACTGATACCCTGCTGCATCTACAGCAAAGGTGCAGGAGATCGGAGCAGGTGGGCTAGCACAGGGGCTGTGTGCTGGGATTCCCCAGGAGCACACTGCCCATGCTGCCAGGTTGTGGTGCCTGACCAGTAACGATGGGTGCAAGAGGATTCCTCTCACCCAACCTCTGACTTGCACACCTCAGCTGTTTGCCATGTGCTCCTTTATAGTCAACAGAAATAAAAGGACACATTTAGCGCACAGTCCATCTTGTCCTAGAAGTGCTGTTTTCCTCCACTGACTAAAAGAAAACTAAGGTGACCAAGAAAATTGAGTTAATCAGCTCAATCCTCTCCTCGCTATCTGAGCAAAGGACAGGGAACAGACAAATGTATGAGCTCAGTAACATAGGGAACAATTGTCTTCTCAGAGAGTGGTTTGAGTTTAGGATTGAGAAAATTATATTACCCGATGTCTATTTAAGAGATTCAAACACGAAATAGTGGAAAAATGTATTCAGTTCCTGACTGACAGGTGAACGCAGTAGAAATGCCTCCTCAGCAACGTGCAGGCACCCTTGTAAAAGCCTCCCCAGAGATGAAAGGATTTCAGGCTCCTGATTTACAGGCTGGCTCCAGAAGTGGGTCAAGGCTGGGGCATCTGCCTGGGTCATTTAACTGGGTGGTAGGGACAACACTCAGATGTGACAATACCTTGAGCTGAGGATTACACTCAAGTGGCTAAGCTCTCCCTCTCACTGCTTTATTTTTCTGATAAAAGGAAGTCTGATTTTAACAAAGCCTACTCTTTAAAAGTATCTAACTTAATAACCATGAGGGATTTCACCCATGCAAGCTCTGTTCTTGTTGTTTGAGCAATGAAACCTATCTGTGGCACACATTTCTGGTTTAGCCAGACATGAACCAAAGCACAGAGCACAAACCTTTACCAAAAACTGTAAGGCAAAGTTCAACTAACTGCCCGACAATCAAAATATCAAAACAATCCTCAACACCTAGCAGTTAATTTTCCAGGACCATTGGGCATCACTCTTTCCCCTATATCACTGGGCTACTTAGGAGAGGCAATAAATCATTTTTTCCTATATGCTATAACCCAGTATTTGTTAGACTTACAGTGTATGGTTGTCTAAAAATACCAGAAATAACAAAAATCTCTTATACTTTGGTAGAGCAAGAAATGGCCCTATACTGACCTATAACATTCCTCAGCCCTTATAAACAGGGTGAGAAGATGACTGCATTTGAACAGCAGTTCAACAGAGATGTCTGGGTCCCACGGAGAGCCCATTTACCATTAAGGCAGAGCAGGTGACAAAACTATGTGCTTTTGTTCATGCTGGCAGAATACTTTTACTTACAAGGACTTTGCTAAAAAGAAAGCCATTTTTGGATGGATAACCGAGGAGAAAACAATTGCAGGGGCACAAGAGGAAAGAGCTATCAACACAGTGGAAGCAAAAGCACATCATCATGGAACAGCAGCTGCTAGAGTGCAACGCAAAGACAGAGACTAAAGGTCATCTCAGAGTAGAAAGAAAAACGGATGAAAGAAACTAGGAGCAAAAGATGTTCTACCAACTACCTCCCAAAGGATATGAATCTTTGGAAACACTGATATGGATGTGTTCGTAAGATGTCACCCATCTATATCAAAAGCTGGAGGTGTGGAAGACTACTAAAAACATGGAGGAGAAAAGCGCCAAATATTTAGCTTATGGGTCCTACTGTCAGCTGCACTGCACCCACAGTGCTCAGACCAGCAGCTCTGGTTGTGGTGTGTTTGATGAAGCCCAAAGTTTCCTTTCAAGCCTGACACAAAGCAGGAAGGTTAACACATGGAGATGATTCTGCCCCAGTTTCTGAACAGCAAGGCTTTCTCGGGAGCAGTTTACAGATGACAGAGAGAGTAGATTTCCCGCACTCCACATGGATACTACAAGCAGCATTAAGTAAACAAGCAATAATTTGATATATGCAGTTCTTGGGTATTAGATTCCACATGACCTGCCAACTCCCTCTCTTTCCTGCTGCCACCATGAGGGACAAAAAAAAACCAAACCAAGACTAGGAAACTCAAGAACTAGAACACATTGTTTTATGCATAATTTTCAGTTTTTCTCATGGACAAACAGAGGAAGGATTGCTAATGCTAGTTCATAATTAAAGCAGCATCAGGAGGCACATCACAACGGCAAGTTATCGTAAGCCAGCACAGCCTGCCAAGGTGATTTCAACCTAAGGACCAACTATGCAGATGACTTAATTAAAATAGGGGCTTTTTCAGTCCTCATCAGAGATAAAATTGCTACAGGATATGCCTGTGGGATGACAGGAATTCTCCATCACTTCACTAAACAGTGCCAGAGTGTTCCTGGACAGCCGAGATTCCCAGCACTACCAGGTGTGATTACGGAAGCAACTCAGCAGATCCTCAGCCAGGATCATAGTAAAAAGGACAGAGACTTGCAGGAAGAAGAAATCTCTGCTGCAAGGAGCTTTATGTTAAAAAACTTATATATAAGGGCATGAGATCACGTTATCATCAAATATAATGGCAAATACATACTTGATTCATCTTTGCAGAGTAAGACAAGTAAAGGGGTGAAGATTATGTACGACTACCTTTACTCTTCCAATTCTGTTAATTTGCTTGAATTTTATCCATTAAACTGTTGCTGTATTTGTGATCAGAATCACAAAGAAACACATTTTTATGGTAACGTGATACCATTTTTCAAGTCTCAAACCATAAATACTACTTTGCTTAGGGTGCAAAACAGTTAATTTTCTGCACGCATTGTATGAGTAAATATTAAGAATTGCTGAGCCTCCAAACATTATAAGTAGTTACTTGAAATCTTCAAGGAGGCAGCAAAAAATCCTAAGAGTGACTCCTTGTGTTACCAAATATTGTCTTATGTAAAATACTCAGGGTTGATTGGAATCTAGCCCCTCTACGAAGAGAGAAGTAAAACACCAGGAACTTATAAATATGGCTAAATGACTGCAGCTGCTACTGCTGACACAGTTACACTGGCATAAAAGATGTCTCTGCTGCATAGTTTGTTTTGATAAATTTGTAGAAATAAGCTCTATCAGTATAATCACTCTTACTCATGTTACTTCAATCCACTTCAGAGTTGCATCAATTTACTGGTATTGGTTACTAAACTAAACAGTCAGTACAAAACTTCTCTGTAGGTCAGCCACACATAGTCCAGTGACTCCAGTAAGTTCAGCAAAGGAGGAAATCTGGTCCAGAATTTTCCAAAAGCATTAACTAAACACTGCACTTAAGTGTCACCTTTTATCAGGGTGTTTTGAATACCTTCTGAGCGTTTAACAGGGAGAACCTCCCAGTGTCTGTGAGGTAGGTTAGCAGTTCAAACCACTTTACATGTCAAGAAAATTAAATGTTTCCAGGAAAATAGTTTAAATGGTCACACAAAATACATGAAAAAAAGTCCTAGACAATTTCTGTCTCTTGGTCCTATGATGTGATCAAGCATGCGATCCTTCAGCCAAGCAGAAGATGAAGTAGGAGTTCAGACAACCACAGAACAATGTAGCAAATCTCAGATAAATAAGTTTAATTTGAGAAAGGTATAGTCATGACAATAAAAAGGAAGAAAGGTTCAGTGGTCACTTAGCATTTGGGGGTATTTGTGCCAGAAAGTAAAATAATTGATATTAAATACATATTTGCAAGAAAATTGTTCAACTTGACATGCTGTGTCACCAGTATCAAAACTGGTTTCTTGCCAACACATTCTTCCATTTAACTGTACGTAACCAATACAAGCAGTGTAATTTCCCTGGTAGTAAGAAAGACTTTCTGTATTGTAAAAAAATATGATGCTTTGGCACTGAGCAGAAGACAAAACAGAAGCATATATAGAGTCCACAGGACCCAAGTAGTAACGAAATATTCAAACTGTCACTGACATCCAGCTTCAGGCAAAATTAGGACTACCCCACTGCTGCACACGCATAAAGGTAGGAATCTTCCTCCCCAGATAGGCACAAAGAGATGGCATGCTAGTAGTCTGTAGTCTCAAGGGAGCACCACGACCGTGGACAAGCAGCTGAGCGGTTGGCTGGATGATGGTGGCTGCCTGGGTTGGCTGTGCATGGTGTGCAAAGCTGCCATATGCTGCATGGCCCAGCCAGGGTCTCAAGCTGCTTCTCCGCAGGAGGATTTCCATCTGTACCCCCACTGCATGTGCTTCCACGCTGAGGAATTCCAAAAGGGCTGCCAAGATCCGTAAAAAGTAATATCCCAGTTCCCTTGTCAGTGCTGGCAAAAACAAGGTCTGTGTTCCTTCGACCGCGGGCTCTTTGGAGCAGGAACAGGAAACACAAGTGCTACCATTAATATTTGTCCTCAGAATGCTGAATCATGAAGTAGAACTTGTAAGAAAAAATTGTTCATCTTCACAGTACTTGAGCATCCCTTCTCATTTCAGGCAGGTGCCTGGCATCAGGGCTCTGCCAGGTTGGAAGGTACATGGTGCTCTGTCTTCGGCAAAAATGAAAGAAATGATAGAAAAAAAATCAAAGCTGCACATTTAGCCATCTTAAATTAGATCACAGTACTTGGGAGAGGATGAGTATCTATCTACTCCATCACTTTGTCCAGCTAGGCAGCAGAAGGTACTCCACCACTTTGTGTAGGTGTATCGCACTGCCTCTTCAGAAACCGATCAGGTATTAACTGCAGCAAAGTGTGGTAGAAATCTTGGCCAAACACTCTCTGGGCAACCATTTCACCATCGGCAGGAGCTGCCATGCAAAGAGGTCCCCAGGGTTGCGGTCAGGCTGGAGCGCTACGTACCTTGGTGGGACACAGCACACATGGACGCAGCCCACGCATGGAAATGAAAAGCATCTCTCCCCAGCCCGAAAAGATGCTTTGGCAGGACGTGAGGGACTAGAACTCCTCTCCGCACCGCTGTGACATGGCCAGCAAAGCCCCAACCACCACTCAGCAGCAGGACTGGACACAAGCTCAGCCTCTATCTACTACCACGCATCCTAAATTCCTGTCACCAGGTGGACAGATTTAGTAAAGGACATGGTAACCTGGCCAGTCATTCTAATCCTTCCAGCCTACTTGGCAGTCAGTAGCATTGTGCGCCTCTAAAGACAAGGCCGTGCACAGATTTAAATATCATTGTGAGGCAAAATTGGTAAGGCAGGAAGGTAGCAGTTCTGCTTTGGATAGAAAAACACTACAGCACTTGCTAAATCAAAGAGAAAAAAAAAGCTCCTGTTTTACACAGTGGGAAGAATGTGGTTATTACAGCTTGCTCATTACAGCAAAGTATAAGGCAGAAGCAAGTATTTGGCTGTATGCAGAAGTGAGCATTTTGCACTTGATCGTGTCAGATGCTGAAAAGCAATTCAAGACTTCAAACGGATTTTACAACCAGTTTTGAAGATGGGATGACGCTCTTCTGCTATCAATTGTGATATACTTGGAGAGCGTAAGGCGCTTCTTCGGGAAGCTGCTCTTGCATTTCCCTTGTCCAAAGCACGTGCAAGAGCAGCCAGCAAACCCCCTCAGCTCTAGCAAACCCTTCCCTCTCTCCCTCTGGACACACATGCAGCAGATCCCTCTTAGATCCCCTGGATAATCATTCTGCAAACCTCCCCCCAGTTCCCTCTGACACCCACCCAGCAAAACCTCCGGATACCCATGCAGCACAGCCACCCTTTAGGTCTCTCCAGGACATCCACGCAGCAAACCCCCTTATCTCCCCAGCACACCCATGCAGCAACCCCCCCCCC